>PVJL010011327.1:0-43754 GCA_004026885.1 Lyroderma lyra
TGGTGCTGGTGGTGCTGGTGCTGGTGCTGGTGGTGCTGGCGGTGGTGCTGGTGCTGGTGGTGCTGGTGCTGGTGATGACGAACTTTCCCCAGAAGCCGTTCAGGAGGGAGCACCGCAGACACTCAGCTTTTCAGTTTTGTTTCAGCAGAGCACATGGCCTCCTTGGGCCAGAGCACAGGAGAAAGCTCTTGCCTGTGTTGCCCACCTCGTTGCCACTCGCCCTCCACAGTGAGCCCCTGGCTTCCCAGCCCACCACCCGCCACCCTTCTCCCCGGGCCCTTGCTCTGCTCCCTCACGTGTCTGGAGGCCCCAGCATGAGATGGGGGTGCTTCACGGGAGGTGACCTTTGCCCCGCTGCGCTCCCCTCCTCCCTTGCTATGGCTCAGGGTAGGTGAGCCTTCTGATGCTGCCGATGCCCCAGCCAGCGCTGGGCACCTTCCTGCAGATGCCAAGGCCCCCCACGCCCGCTGTCCCGGGTGCCGGTGGGAACACCCCGGAGGGGCTGGAGGGGTTGCTACGCCCGCTGGCGTGCCCAGGACGGCTGCTCCTGCCCGAGACGGCGCGCTGACGCCCCTATCAGAGTGGAGGCCCCAAGTAGCAGCTCTCCCTGTTCTTGGGGGCCAGGATGGAACAGAGGTGGGGTCGGCTCCCTCTTCCAGCACCTGCTCAGGCTCTTACCCAAAACTTAGCCATTGCGTCCTCTAAGCCTGAGAGTCTGAGGAGTGGGTCCCTCCCAGGAGCCTCTTAGGTTTGTTGTAACAATAGACCACGGATGACACATGGGTTTCACCTCACATTAGCCTTCGGATGTGTGGGAGTGATGCTCAGGGCACCATATAGGGTCCCCTGGGCAGGTCCAGAGCAGGGAGGGAGAGGCCGTGTCGAATTTGCATGACAGATGGGAGCCTCAGCTTTGAAGTCCTTGGATGAGCCACTGCCTCCAGCTGTGTGCAGTCCGAATTCCATCACTCAAAGCTGGGACCCCTCCTACGCCTAGTTACCTCACCTTCCCAATGGGAAATGGGAGGGAATAAAGCTTGTTTAGACAAGAAAGCTATCATTTTAAGCCAAGTACAAGCTGGAAACACTACTCATGGAGCCAGCTGCAGGCAGAACAGCCCAGTTCCCTAAAACCTGTGGCTGGGTTTTCCTCGCATGGAGGCACCACATCCCCCGAAGGGCCACCTCGGGGTCCTGACCAACCATCTCTCTGCAATTAGGATGGTTAATAGCAGGACCCCTTAGGGAGCCAGACAGCTCAGGGTGGGAAGGCGAGTCCCTTACACAGGGTCTGGATTCCGAGGCAGTCCCCCACAGCCTGAGGGGACACGCGCCCGCACCTCTGCTGGCTGGTGCCTGACAAAACACCAGGTGGAGAACCAGAAGAAGGGAAAGGAGCTCGGGGGACTCTTGCTCTCGGTGACTGGGAGACGGGATGGAGGCACCAGCTCACGTCTTAGCTGCGGATCTATGTCCTGCAGAGCATGGTGAGCCCCGGGCCTCCTGCAGTGATGGGTGGGGCTGCCCCCCCCCCCCCAGCAGGAGTGTGGGCTGGACATGGACGGCAGGCCCCCCACCCCGAGCAGGAGTGTGGGCTGGACATGGACGGCAGGCCCCCCACCCCGAGCAGGAGTGTGGGCTGGACATGGACGGCAGGCCCCCCACCCCGAGCAGGAGTGTGGGCTGGACATGGACGGCAGGCCAACCACCCCCACCATGCACACCGGGGCTGCGGGCAGCTCCTCAAAGCAGGGGTGTCCCACCACGGAGCTAACAGGGCCCAGCCCCAGGGTGTAGACACTGTTGGGAGCTGCAGGAGCTCCCCCCAAAACAGGTGGGAGACAGAGTTTCGTGGAAAGAACACGCCCTTTGAACTCCGTGCTGGCATTGACCCCAGCTCTCTCATATTTTCCTGACATGGCATTGGGCAGACTCCCTCCGGGTTTGGTTATTCCTTGATCAGATTAGGAGAGAGCGTCACGAGATTGCGGGAAGGATTTTCAGAAAGGACGCACATACTTGACTTAGGTTTGCGTTCGCCAGACGGGCTGAACTGGGCCATTTGTCTGACTGGAAATGGGGAGGGGAGGGAAGCAGGATCTCTACGTTTTCGGAAGCCTGAGATGTGCGGCTGGGCTGGTCGCACCTCGGGCCTGGAAGGTTACATTCCCTGCGGCTTCCATGAAGCCCCATGAGAGGCCTGCGTGGCCTCCGGTGGACTCTCCTCTCTCAGGGCCTCCGTGTGCGGAGCGGCTTCCTTCCAGGGGCTGAGGTCTCGGAGCCCGAGGCACACGCGTCAGGATGAGGCCTGCAACGTGGGTGTGGGCTTCAGATGAAGCTCTTCCCAGGACGCCTGGGCAACCGGGGACTCACGTGGGAGAGAGAAGCGGGAAGGGGGCCACCAGGCAGCCCCCAGCGTGGGGAGGGCCCGGGTGAGGGGCCAGTGTCCCTGCATGGAGGAGCACCACCTACAGGAGAGCAGGGGACAGAGGCCGGGGAAGCCCTGGGCGGATGGAGCAGCAAAGCAGGACGTGGAGAGGACGGCTAGCTAGCGCCTTGCCCTCCGCAATTCAGGCCCAGGATGGTGTCAGGCTCTCACCTGAGATGGGGCCCTGTCTGTCCCTGAATCTGAGAGTTCCTAATGGAGGTCTTCGGGGTAGTCAGGCCCGGGGGCAGGGCTGGCTCGGTCTTCCCCAGGCCCTGAGTGCCTCTCTGTTTATCAGTGACCTTTGACTTTAAGAAGTATTTTTAGCCTTGGTGGCATGGACAAGGGAATCTTTCCTTAAGGAGAATTATTTCAACAGTTGCGAGCTGTGCACGCCTTTCCTTGTCTCTGACTTTGGCCCCTTCCTGGTGACTGCGGGTGTCCCGTGGAGCTCCCCTTCTCCTCCACCCCAAGCTGGTGCAGAGTACCGGGCCCAGCACTGGATTCCCTCTCATGAGGAGCATCCTGGGGAGGCTGCCTGACTGGTGACCCCAGGAGTGTGTCTCACCCAGGGGGGCAATGGTCTTCCATGGGAGGGCATTAGCAGCAGGCCAGGTCTTCTCTTTGTCTGTCCAGATCTGCTTGCCCCTCGTCCCCAGTCAGCTCCCCTGCCGCTGACTGCACACCCCGCATCAGTGAGGCCTGCCCTGCCCCAGAGCTAACGATCAGAAGGTGGGAGCAGGAGGAGAGGGCGGCATTCAACGGGCTCCCTGCTCACTGGGTCGTGTGGGCTGTGTCGCTCCACAGAGGCCCCAGCTGCTGGCTGGTGGGCTTCTCCATCCTGCCCTCTGCCCGGGGTCAGGTCCCCTTCCCTTCCCTTGACCTTGACGCTTCAGATCCAGCGACTGCACCATCCCTGTGCTTTCCTTTTGCTAATGGCCCTTTCCTTGAACTCCCTCAGTTATGCTATTTGAAGGTGCCACCTGTTTCCAGCTGGGACCGAGACTAATAATGGGCTGCACCTCCTGCAGAATTCTCAGGGACTTGCTGGGCCCAGTTTCTCTTATGAGTGTGGACTCTGAAGCCAGACTGTCGGGGTCAAAATCCTGTCTGCCCGCTCCCCAGCTGTGACTCTGGGCACATCGCAACATTTCTCTAAGCCCCACGCTCCTCGTGTGGGCAATGGCACAATAAGGCACGTCCGTGGTGATGCGTTATGAGGATAAACACGGGGTACGTGCCGGATGCTGGCGAAGACCTGGCTCGATGGGCGTAAGCCGCTGCTCCTGCCCCGCCCCCTTGGCCCCTCTAGCCAATCACCGCCTTCCCCTGCGTTCGGGCGGCTGGCAGTCAGCCTCCGGGGAGAGGTGCATGGCGTCGGCTTCAGGCAGGCAGCTGTCAGCTGTCCACCTGGGCCCCCGTGAATAAATAAATGTTAATCATTAATATGATTTCCTTCCGGAGAGTCGGAAGGTTTTGCAACTGGAAGCAGCCTTGGCAGTTGTGGGAGCGGAGGGGCTAGCGTGTTCCCTAACCTCACCCGCTCGTTGCTGACCCGGCTCCTAACCCCGGCGCCCCCGCGCGGTCCCCCAGAGCGCGTGCAAGTGGCTTTCAGTCTGGATTTGCAGAAGCATCTCCAAGGTGTGTGCTTGTAGGTCAGCCCCTCCGGGTGATAAACCACCCTCGGTGATCCAAGGAAAACTGCCAAAGGAATCAATCAACCCTCCAGGTACGATCACCATTATTGCCCCCCGTGCTGCTGCCAGCAATCCCCCCCTTTTCTGCAGGCAAGGTCTCCACAGGGGTGCGCTCAAGTGAGCCCCAGTGTCAGAGGGTGGGGGAGCCGGGGCTGGTGGGATGCCCAGATACCTCAGAGCGGGCAGGCCCCGTGCCCTTGCAGGGCTGGAGAGAAGCCTGGCACAACTTGGATCCTAACAAAAACCAGAGGAGGCCGCGTGGACTTGTGTTTGCCAGTCACCGTGGGAGGACTCTTCTGGAAGTCAGCCGGTCTCCGAGGTCTGGACCCGGCGCCCCACCTCGCTATGACTCAGTGGCAGGGTCCCCAAGGTTTGTCTACCTGTGCCCAGCTCTGGCCTGGACAGGCCTGATGGACAGCTCCCGGGGAGGGCCCAGGCTCCTCTCAGTGCTGGGAGGCTGGAAGGTCTTTTTTGAGAGGCAGCCTGGGCGTTTGGGAGCAAGGCCAAGTTCAGGGCTGGGTGTGAAGCAAATGGGGCGGCGGGGGGTGGGGGGGCTGTGCAGCAGACAGACGCGAAGGGAGAGCGCGGGGAGGAGACTTTGGGCGGAGGCTGGAGCCTCGCCTTGGTCACAGCTCTGCCCTTGGAGCACTAGATCCTCTGAGCAGCAGTCCTTGACTCCAGAAAGTCTTTCCCTGAACCTCATGATGAAGAGGACGCAGTGGAAGCTTCGTGGCTCTGAGGAGGGAAGGTCGTGCCGGACAGTCATTCCTTCCCGAAGCATGTGGCCCGTGTCCTGGGGCCCAGACGCAGGGCTGGGGCGGGAGAGCCAGGAGCCAGGCGCATTCAGCCCCCCAAGCCTGGTTGCTGGGGTGGGGGCTGCCCCCTTCTCTGGAGGCACAGGCTTCTCTCCTGAGAACCTGTACACACGGCAGCCCCAAAGGTCTTGGGGGCTCCAGCTGGCCCGGCTGGTGGAGGCCATGTGTTTCAGTGAGCAGAAGGGCACCCAGCTCTCTGCTGCCTCTGTCTTCACTCTCCTTGCCTTGATGACCTTGAAGAGCCTTTTGTTCCTCCTGCCCTGCTCAGTTTCTATGGGAACCGAGTGGCAGGTCCTCAGTCTGCTGAGGTGAAATGCCCTCGGGATGCTATGAATACCTAGGGGAGAAACTATCAGAGGGGAATTTTCCGTGCTTCGTTTTGTGTTCCCAAATTCACAGAGGCTGCAGGGGAAGTGGCGCTCTCTCCCACGTGGTCAGAGTCTTTGGTCCTTAGCAAGTGTCCTATACCTGGCTGGTGTGTGACAATTAATTACTTACTATGAATTCATGGGCCAGGCCTGTGATCAAATGAAGAAATTTAATGTCCTCTCAATAAATTCAGGTGACCATACAGAGATCTTTGAGTTCGGGCCTCTCCCCATATTTGCCATCTGACAAAGTGACCGAGTCATGAACTGCTGTAGATATATTTTATTTGAATTTCGCCCAAAAGCTAAGGGTACACTGAGGAGAGGTCACTTGCAGCCAAGCTAAATGATTCCCATTGAACTTTCTGGAATGGGCTGTGGGCTGCTCAGCAGGATCCTGGATGTTGGGACAGATATGGAACGAGCAGTCTCCTGACTTTTGTTCTTACAGTGCTTCTGAGAGCGTGGGACCCAGGAGCCAGTCTGCCCGGGTTCAAAACCCACAGCCACTTCTTAGGAGCTGTGTGCCGTGGGCAGAGCACCTCTCTGGTCTGAGGCTCAGTGTCCTCATCCACAAAATGGGACAACGACAGCTTCTATCTCATAGATTTACTGTATTAAATAAATAAATACACATTAAGTGCTCAGAATAGTACCTGCCCATAGTAAGTCTTAGGCATCTTAGTATTATATTATCCTGTTTTATTCATTCTGAGATCCATTTTTTCCATTTTTCACACCTCTGAAATCTGAAGATTTTTTTTCTTGTCTTCCTGGTGTGTAAAATATGGCATGCTTTATAATGGATTATATTTTAGAGTCAACTAAATTCATTATTACTATTGTCATTATCCCAGCTCTAGCACGTGTCTGGTCAGTGACCAGGATGCCACATACCTTTGGAAAGACTAAATTCTCTCCCTTTTTGCCTGGAGTCACAGTGCCATCGGGATCGTCAGCGTGGGCTTAGCGACTGTCAGAACAGAAGTTCCGTGAGGCAGACAAACAGCCCCTGATGCTAGACACGCGATCACCTTGTTTCCTTCTCAGCCACCAGGACTGATGTTTTAGCTGGCTCGTCCGTGTTCGGTAGGTAGGTAGGTATGTAGGTAGGTTGCCTCACTTTGTATCATTCTGACAAAAAAGGGAGTTTTGTGTCTGTATTAGAGTTCTCCAGAGAAACAGAACCAGTAGGATGCATATTATATATGTAAATTACATATTTACATATACATATATGTATGTATATATTTATATAATTTCTATTCCATATATAAATTATATATTATATGTAAATATATTTATATTGTGTATACATATATAATATATATTTATATGTATATATAAATATGCATGCATACATCTATATTATGTACATATATGTATTTAACCAATTGGTTCATGGAGTTATGTGGCTGGCAATTTCAAAATCTGCAGAATAGGTTAGCAGGCTGGAGACTCAGGAGGGAGCTGATGTGGCAGTTCAAATCTAAGGGCTATTTGCTGCAGAATTCCTTCTTGTTCAGGAAAATCCGTCTTTTGTTCCAGTCAGGCCTTCAGCTGATCAGATGAGGCCCACCGTATTACGGTAGGTAATCTGCCTTACTCCAAGTCCACTGATTTAAATGTTAATCTCATCCAAGTCATCCTCATAGCAACATACAGAATAGTGTTTGACCAAACATCTGGGCACCTGGGCCCAACTAAGTTGACACAAAATTCTTTGCCGGTTGCATGAGAGAGCCAGTTGCTTGAGTTCCAGTTAATGGGGAGTCTACTGTATTAACTTTCTTAATTAACTTACTATCCTAACCATCCCCTAGAGTTCTGACGACACATGTGATAAGCAAGTCATTCAAAAGTGTGAAATGCCTGCAGTCAGCAAGGCCTGGGCATGGACACCTAGGAGGGCTCCGTGCTGCTCGGGGCCAGGAATCTCTCCCCCACCTCCCAATCTTCTTTCCTGCTATTTTTACTGAACAACTGAGTAATGCCTGTTTGGGGTGTACATGCCCCCTTCACGGTGTTCACACCTCATCAGTTCTTATCACCTTCTAATGGCTTCTGGGATTAGCTCCTATCTTAGTTTGACACGTTTGATGAGGAGAGGAGAACATACACAGGAACCAGGAATGCTGTCAACACTTCAGGCTCTCCTAGGTACAGCATCCTGCACTTTTGTTTTGTGCCTTTTCTGAATTGCATATAGCTCAGCCTTACCATGCTCATGAGAAATGTGAACCTTGTCAGCAAGACATTTGTCTCTCTCTCTCTCTGAGCGTTCGCTCAAGGGCTGAAGTCCTGATGAGCATGGGGAGCCATGTTTCTCCTTATTCTGACTCCTGTATGGAGATCTCTTTGCAGTAAAAAGCCCCTTTAATGAATTATTTTTCATCAGGCCAGGGCTTGGTATTGAGGGAATCACAACAAAAGAACAGAAATGTCACCTTGATTGACAGGTCAATTGGTAGATAAGATCTCTGGCCCATCTAGAGGACCTGGGTCATTATCTGGTGTAAGCAATGAGTGCCGCTAAGATCACTGGCGTTTGGTGAGACAAGGGGCACCAAGGGTTGGGTTGGATTAAGAAGGAAAAAGGAGTGCTGACTTCAGGTTTGGGTAATGAAGAATAAATAAGACTGTAAAGGGACAAAAAGAAAGGAAGAGGGAATCAATGAAGAAAACCAGGGGAGAGCAAACTGTCCCAGGAGAGGGGTTCTCCTCTGTGATCTGGACAACATGCTCTGCATCTCACCCCTCCCTTTTCTCTGGAATTATCTATTGATGATTCCTTCACTGTTGGGCATCTTCTGCTTTCTCTTCTCCACTGGATATTTCCTATCAGCATTTATATTTGCAAAGTCTCCAGCATCTTAAAATAGTAGCACACAGTCAAAAGTCTAAAACCGTTTTCCCTCACCCCATTTTTCTCCAGACACCCACTGCCCCAGTTCTCTCCTGAGATTCAGAGCCAGTCTTCCAGAAGGGATTCTCTACTATTCATCTCAATGTTCTCACCTCACATAGCCCCCAGCCTCCACTAAGCTGGCCTCTGTGCCCACACCCCCCCAAGACAACTCTCACTAAGGATCATTTCTCAGTCCCATCACACTACCTCTTAGTGGCACATGACACTTCACCACTCCCTGCTCACTGAGTGCTCTCTCCTTTGCTCCCAGTGACCCCACATAGGTTCTACTGGTTTGTCCTGTTCAGGCTTCTTTCCCAACTCCACATTTTCACTGGGATTGTCAGATCCTTCATATCCAATGTGGAAAAAGTAAGATTTACTCTTTTCCTAGCCTGATCATTCTTCACTATTTTGTCTTAGTAAATGTTATCACTATTCACTCAGTTGCTCAAGCCCAAAACAAGGGAGTCTTCTTTATATCTCTTGCCCTACTCTGTCCACTTCATTCATTCCTCACCAGGTCCTGCCAATATTACCTCTTAAAAATTACCTGATACTATCCACCCCTTCTTACATTATGTGTCAGCTTGACTGGCCAGAGTGCCCAGAATCAAACATAATTTCTGGGTATGAAATTAGCATTTGAACATGGACTTAATAGATTGCCCTCCTCAATGTAGGTGGGCACCATCCAATCCATGGAGGGCCTGAATAGAACAAAAAGCAGAAGAAGGAGGATTTTTACCTCTTTTTGCTGCCTCACAGCTGAGCGGGGACATCTCATCTCATCCAATGGCCATGGGACTGGCGTTTATGCCATTGGCTCTCCGGACTCTCAGACATTCAGACTCAGACTCAGTTACACCACTGCCTTTCCTGGGTCCTCAGCTTGCAGAAAGCAGGTCGTGGACTTCCCAGCCTCCAGCATTAGGTGAAACAATTCATCATAATCAATCTGCTTCTCTGGAGAACCCTGATGAATATAGATGTTGGTCCTGATTGTGGTTCTAGAGGTATAGAATGTTAAGGGTGAGTTTTCTAAATTGGTTCTGGGGCTTTCTGGAAATGACTCTCTAATCTAATTAGATCTGAAGACACTGCTGATTCTATTTCTAATAGTAAAGAGAACACAGCTAGGCCATGGCATGAACTCTTTATAGAGATATGCAAAATATCTGCATTATATACTCTTAACCAACCACTTACAAGAAGCAAGATGCTGGGTGACAGTGAGTATGACACTAGAAGATTTTTGGAAAACTGAATGACTATAATGACGTAGGTTAGTTGCTCCTAACACTACTGGACAAAGCAATGAAAGAAAAGGATGAGCTCAGAGGTTTGAATTCCCAACTGAAGCCCCAAATAACCCAATAGTTTCTATATGTGCCCTGATGAGACCCTGACTGCCTGGAGTTGCAGAGCTGAGATGGCTGAAGAGCAAGGGCAGAATTTCATCTTGTGGGTGCCTGACTTACAATGCAAGTTGAACTCCCAGGCTTCCAGGGTGTCTACATTAAAGTGAGAGCATTGGTTAGGAAAAAATGAGGTCCTGTAAGTTGGAATGGGGGTGTGTGGGAAGAGCCTGATTAAGCTGAAGACATTGAGCCCCTGAATTCTGATGAGTTTTTGCCAGTGGAAGCAGACTCCCTACTCCTAGTGGGAGTGGCCTCCCACCAGCAGGGTGGTAGCCGCTATGCCTCCATCGGAGGGATGTGACACTGCATTGCCTGAACAAACTCTAATGGCTCCCCTTGAGACAGTTACCATGCAAGACACTGTTGATTCCCCTCAGGACCCATCCCACCATCCCTCTTTGCTTATAGACCTATAAGTAGACTCAAGCCTCAGCTGGCCCCTAAAGGTGAGGTACCAAGTATGACCCATGAGGAAGTGTACTACACTCCAAAAGAAGTGCTTGAACTTTCCATATAGACAGAAATCTGGGAATGGATATTAAGGGTATGGGATAATTGTGAAAGAAACATAAAAGTTGGTTTAGGCCAAAATTATTGACATGAGCTCACTAAACAGATATTGTACATTTAATGCTGGAGCTCAGGGGTTAGGAAGGGCTCTAACAGGGTTTTTGGTTGGCTGGCTGAAACATGGACTGAAAGGTGGCCCACCACGAGCCAAATGGAAATTCCAGACATGCTTTTGTTTAATGCAGAGGAAAGGATTCAAAGGTTTCGGGAGATTGGAATGTTTGAGTGGACTGTCATTTAAGACCCACTCACCCACACCGGGCGGGTCCAGAAGACACACTTCCACCATCACTGTGAGGAGTAAGTTTGTGAAGGGAGCCCCGGCATCCACGATGGCTCTTCTCTGTAGCTCAGACCTCACAGCAGGATCTGCAGTCACTGAGTCGGGAAGCCTACATGCAACAGGAATAATTGGATCTCAGAGTGGCAGGGGCCAAACGGAGGTGACCGCCAAAAGCAGGGTGGGCATCGTTACCGTAGTGGACAGAGTCTAGGCAGCAATTGTATACTCTGACGTCCACAGAACTACGGCATCGGCTTGTTGATCGTGGCGTTCCGAGCCATGAAATCAACAGGACCTCCAAATTTTTACTTGACCTGTGTAAGAACAAAACTTCTAATTCAAGTGAAAAAAGGACTAACCCGAGTCATAAAAACAGAGACTCGTGACCCCTCAACCAATTCCCAATGTTGGGCTAATTTACAGACTCAGAACCCCTTGAATGAAGGGGAGACGGATCCCATACCACGATGAGCACCATGCATAGGAATATAAGTAAGTTTGAGAGGAGCTGGTTTGACGTCACTCATGGAAGGCAATAGTGAGAACCAACTCCATCGCCTCGGTCCATCTCTGGGGTTCCACAGAAGCAGTGGACAGTCCACATCCCTGCTCGGGTACTTGAGGCCTTTCTCTTCAGTGCAACAGGAGCTGGTGTGCAGGGTAGTCCAACACTGAAATTCTGAAGATTCAAAAACTCCAGAGCAACCCTCAACTGGTGAGGGTACAGAGTTGGTGCAAGCATCCTTCAGTGTCCACTGGTGGGCCAGTTGTGAGCCAGTCTGATCTTCCAGAAAGACAATGCCAAGATGTTATTAGAAATGCAAGAGATTGAGAGAGGATGAAAGAGAAACAGGAGACTAAGCAAAAGTGGGTAGAGAGAGCCTTCCGGTCATAGTGCAGGCTGACATCTATGAAAGGACAGGGCGGAGGAGGCAGGACGGGGCAGGAAGACCCTGAAACTGCACTAACTCGGGGAACCCGGGGTCAGGCTCTGGCACAAGACAGAGAGGAGCCCGCCCTGCTCGTCACCGACGGACACTGTGACAGACACCGGCTGAGAACCACACGGCCTTGGTTTAGACAGCGGAGGCGGTGCTCGATGGCACCCGGAGTGGGAGGATGTCAGCTAAGCGCCTTCCTGGGGCCGGTCCTGTCATGAAGGGAGATCATTGCCTCCTTGCGCAGAGGGTTAACCCATTTCCTGTTTAGGAAAAAAAAGGCACCTTGCTAGGGCGTCCTTTTAATTTTATATAAATACGCTCTTTGAGGCTGAAGCAAATCTAATTGCTTTTCAAAGTGAAAATAAAATACAAAAGCTGCTCCTGGAGTTATGTGCAAACAGCCCTTGTCTCTAATCCTAATGAACCAGAAACGTATATGGTGGTCAGTATTTAATACTATTTTTTCGTGTGGCAAATTTCAAAGCACGGAGCTCCGAGGGTAAGGTCAGGACTGTAACCCCCCGATCACCCCGGGGTGAATGCTACAGCTGCCGGCGCTGCCAGCGAGTATTCTCGGGACAAACGGGGAAAGCGTTAGGTAGCTGTCACTAAGTCACAGGCGAGCTGCGGAGCCCAGGCTCGATTCCAGGTGACCTGGCTCCAGGATCCATTCACTTACTCACTGACCGCTATGGCGCTGGAGAAGTGGCTGTGCAGGTAAACGTGATGAGCAAACAGGGCGAGGTCGGGGTGTGACGGGAACTCCTGGCTGCACCTGAGACAGCACCGATGGCCTGAAGAGGCCAGATGGCTCCTCTGGTAGTGAGCACTACGGGATAACCATCCCACAGCCGTGCCTCTGCAGTGGGCAGGCTGAGGCCACCTGCACTGGGGACATTTCAGAGCTCTGGGAGCCCAAGGTGGTCTTCCCCAATTCTTTTTGCTCACACTAATGGCCACCATCAGTTCGGAGTCGAGGTCCCCACTGCTGCTGCAGCTGCTGTGCCCCATCTCCCTGTCTCCCCGGCCCCTACGGCAGCACGGTGTTCCCAGGGCCAGGCTGCCCCATTGCTCCTGACCATCTGAGCACTCCGTTCTGCAGCTGCACCATGTGTAGATGTGGGCTGGGTAGCCCTGTCTATGCGGTAAGGCAGGGAACCCTCACGCTCACAGTCAACAGATGGTGGCAGCTGAGTGAGCAAGGAGACCAGAGGGACCTGGTGAAGCTCTGAGCATGGCTGGCCTCTTGTGATTTCTGATATGTGAAAGCTGGGTCCCTCCCTCTGACCCGTCGTGCAGTGTACGGGAGGAATAGGGGACCTGAACCTTGTTAACCAAGCTGGACGTGCTGCCCAGCTGCCCTGCACCGACAGACCGAGCGAAGCCCGACTAGGTTTTGG
This sequence comes from Lyroderma lyra, assembly GCA_004026885.1. Classification (NCBI taxonomy): domain Eukaryota; kingdom Metazoa; phylum Chordata; class Mammalia; order Chiroptera; family Megadermatidae; genus Lyroderma; species Lyroderma lyra. Next base: position 12,829 of record PVJL010011327.1, read on the forward strand.
TTCAAATACCTACTGTAAATCCCCAAGTGAGGACCTCGTGCAGTGCCAGGCACAGAGTAGACAAGGTTTGCAGAAGGTGCTCAGTAAATCACTGTGAATAAACACTGAATGCAAAGCCAAGGTCAAGTTGTAGAGAGGGAGGAGGAGTTGTGTGGAGGGAGGCCCTATCAGTCAGTGAGTATCCTGCTCAGAGGAGCAGCTACAAGAACAAGACTGTCAGGTCCAGGAGGGGAGGAGCTCCTTGAAAGGGGGAGGACTCAACAAAGAAATAATGGATTCTGACAACACATTTCTCTGGAAGAAAGCTGCCCCACCAGCCAGACAACTCAGTTCCTCCCGGTGTGTCCGCTGCCCCAGCCCGGGCTCTCAGAGCGAGTAAGCACCCAGGATTCCAGCCTCCCTCCATCTCACTCGGCCACCATCTCCGCTGGTTTTCACAGCCAGGAGTTGTGGGGTCTTCTCTCCTCAGCTCTGGACCTCTGGGCTGGGGAGCCTGCTGTGGGGGTGGGACCCCTCGCTCCTCCAGGGGGGACATTCCGCTCCTCCTACCAGTCTCTGGGTGGCTTCTTCTGTATGTCCTTAGCTGTAGGACTTCTGTTCAGCTAGACTTCAGGTGATTCTCAGTGATGGTTGTTCTGTAGTTTAGTTATAATTTTGACGTGGTTGTGAGAGGAGGTGATCACAGCATTTACGTACCCCACCATTTTGACCAGACAGCCCCCATAGGAATCAAATTCTATTAACTGTTGATAATCAAAGTTATCTGCCCAGGGTTAATTTCTTATGATTTCCTCCTAGGGATCTCACACTGCAGAAGAAGCCAGGTGTTTCATTCCATACACCTTTTTGCCCACCATTTCATAGGATTCAACTGCCTTTTCTCCAGTTGATACGAAAATGCAAATCTGTAAGGAGAATATGGAAATGCACTCTTTTAAACTAGCTCCATGTCACACATCACAATAGAAACCAACACAATGACATCAAGTCTAAAGGAGTGCTTCAGAAATGAAAAGAAGGCATTTAAATGGCAGTGGAACTCAAAAGAAATTGCAAAGGTACAATGTGAAAAGAACTAATTAGGAGAGAAGTTCAGAGCAATCTAGATTAGGTGAAGTGCAAAAAAAAAAATAAAAGAAAAGAATAAAAGAAAATGAAAAATAGACCATATTCAGAGGGAAGAGAGGAGGGTCTCAGCATGAAACACGGGGCTTCTTGTTTGGAGACGATTCTCTGGTTTGGCCGTGCTGGATGGCCTGGGCGCAAGCAGGTGGCTACAGTGGAGACTTGAAGGACTCGCTCAGTTTCGAGGCGAGTGTTGCCTCGCGTTGCTAGGTCCTGCTATGTTTTCACCTCATGCCTCTTCTGTGGGATCCAAAACCTCACCCATACCAGTTTCCCCTCCCCCGCAATTAGATTCCACTCCAGGGTGGCAAGGCTCAGGAAATGACCCGGTCACCTGTTTGGTGCTGCAAGCCAGAGGCCTGGGCATCCTCCCTAACACTCCCCACTCCCCAGGATCCCATCCTTCAGTTAATTATTCTTTTTGTACTTTCTCAAATCCATCTGTATCTCTTCAACTCCACAGCTGCCTTCTTAGTCCAAGTCACCACCACTCTCACCTAACTGTGAAGCATCCTCTTGGCCCTTTCAATTTATTCCCTATTCTTAACCAGATAATTATTCCAAGGAATGCAAATCTTTCAGTGGCATTCCATTGCTCCTAAGATAACATTGAAGTCCGTCCCACCATGGTGGCCTTGGTGCAGCCCAGGTCCTGCTGCCCGCCAGCTCCCACCCAATGCTCCAGCCTGCTTTTAGACATTTCAGAGCAGGGATGTCCAACCTTTCAGCTTCCCTGGGCCACATTGGAAGAAGAAGAGTCGTCTTGGGCCACACATGAAATGCACCAACACTAATGCCAGCTGATGAGCCAAAAGAAAAAAAAGTCTGTGCATAATTTTTGTGATGTTTTACAAAAGTTTATAAATTTGTGTGGGGCCTCAGTCAAAGCCGACCTGGGCCACATGGGCTGCACAAGCTTGTTTTTAGAGCATCATTTTTTCTCTCACCCAATCTGCATCTTTCTCAAAGCAATGCCCATTCCTGGAGGGCTTTCCTTCATCCGACTTCTCCCAATTAAGCCCTTCTCAGGCTTCAGCTCTCAGCTCAAATGCTACTTCTCCAGACCAGGCAAGATCCCCTGGTCTATGCCTGTTATACTTTCATTGTCCGTCTGCCTCTAACTCAGAGGACTGGCCTGAAGTGTAAGCGTACTTTTGCGCTACGTGTGGGTTTACTAGATCACAGCTTGCCTCCAGGGTCCGGCACAAATAACGCCCCCTTTTTATGAGCTGGTAATCTATACCAACTCTATTATTACACAATGATAAGCATGTAATTCTGTAACATGACAATAGTATACTCAAGCACCCTATATGACATTTTAGGTGAAATGTTCAAATTGCTGTCCATCTCGTGTGAGATGTTCCTGTACCCGCCCAACGGGCGTTACTTCTGCCGGCCCCTGCATGAGCTCCTCAAAGACAAGAGCTATGTCTCGTTTGCTCCCTGGTGCAACTCCAACCCCAGGCACAGTGCCAGGTCCATAGTGCCCGCGCTACCTGGCATGGGGGCTCACTGAGGTTTGCTCAGTGATGGAAGTGTGAGTGAGGGCCCGGGACTGCAGGTTCTGCAGCCATCCCCTCGGGGGGCCGTGGGCTTCCAGCTGGGAAATGCTGCCTCCCCGGGCTGCCTGCAGGGACACGGTCATGAGAGGGCTTTATGAGGGCCCCGAGTTTTTCCAGGTCTGTGGGTGAATGGCTGTGATCCCTCCCCTCCTTTTGTGTTAACTTGCAGCATTGAAAAGCAAATCCTGGGAACTGTGTTTCCAATTCTAACACAAGAGAAGGAGATGCATAGATCTAATCCATGCCTATGTTTTAGTCAGGAGGAACTCAGAAAAACCCTCAGAGTACTCAGACTTGCTGTTGGCATACTATGAACTCTATACTCACCACAGATGGCAAATGGCTAATGGTGCACCAGGTAAGGGTGCTGGGTGACCAGTTCCCACAGATAAAAGTGAGGAGAGCGGTGGGCGTGGAGGGCGTAAAGGCTTTGCCTGGAATTGGTACTGTCTTTTAATGGCACATTTTAAATGTAGAAATCATTAACATTGATTCAATGACAAATCATTGATTTTCTAGGCAAAACCTGAATTTTGAGACTTTTCTTTCAGGAATTTTTCATGAACATATCCTTAGCACCCAACAACAGGGACATTTGTGTCTATAAACAGGTTACGATTGTTGGTCGATGGGACGAGTCAGAGGCGTTTGGGATCTGCCCTCTACCTTGGCTCTGGGATCCCAAAGGGCAGGAATCATGTCTAATTCCATTTAGTTTCCCAGCTCCTGGCAGGATGCTCCGAACACAGAAAGTGCTCACTCGATGTTTGCGAAGTCCACGCATGGTCACGAGTTAGTAGGGCCGAAAAGGGTGGCCTTGAAGACTAGGCACACGACCTAGTCCCACTCTGCTGAGTGAACTCTTCCACCCTGGGAAGGGTTTCGTGTTTGTTTTTTAAATACAACCTTATTGTCATATGTGCGGTGTGATAAAACAATACAATGAATGTTTAAATTAAAAAAAAATTATTACGGTAAAAGGCACCTTGCCATTCATCCCCCTCAAAATGCCTAGCCCCCACCCCTTGCTTCGAGCACCCTTATCCCATCACACCTGCCACTTCCTGACGCAGGTCTGGAAGCCCTCTTTCATGGTGTCTTTAGTTGTGCTGTCATGGCCGCCTCGATGTCTTGAATTGATTCAAAACGTTCACCTTTCATGGTCATTTTGACTTTGGGGAACAGCCAGAAGTCACATGGTGCCAGATCCAGTGAATAAGGTGAATGAGGACACACTGTCCTGTTTTCATTTCACAGATGTTGCTGTACCAGGAGCATTGTGTGACCTGAATCGATTCAGGTTGCACAGGTATGATAGAAAAATATGGTGAATGTGTGAATTAAAAACATTTATTACAGTAAAAGACACGTTGCCATTAATCCCCCTCAAAATACTCCCCCTGGCTTTGAACATTGTGTCTTTTACTATAATAATGTTTTTAATTTAAACATTCACCATATCTTTTGATTATACCTTGTACCGAGGGGGAAGGAATAGTGAGTTTAATTGAGTAGGGGGCTACTATCCTTGCAAGAGCTTTAGAGGAAAAACTTCAGCGAGCAGTGAGGCGTTGTGCAGGGGGAGGTAAGCGGGGAGAGAGGGCAGAGTGTGGGTGATGGAGAGGGCCCATGATCGGAATGGGGAAGAGAGATCCTGAAGGGGAAAGAAGCTGGACTTCTCTGAGTGGCGTGCAACCAACCACAGTTTTCGAGATGTCGTGCACACGTCACACACACGAGCAGTTCCCTCACAGAAAATGCTATTTCCTTTTTAAAGTAGAAACTTTAAAGGTTTTGAAAAGAGACTAGTTTTCCCTTGCAGAGACTGCCTGGAAGTGTTGCATGAAAAGAGCCTATTTTCTATTGGAAACAAAGGGGGACCAAGAGGTCAAGGTCAGTGCGGTACAGCAGGAAGGCTGCCTGGATACTCTTCCGTACCCGAGTGCAGCCTGACAACCAGCGGGGCGGCCCAGCGAGGCTGTTGCTAGGCACAGGTGGCCCATGCTGCCGGTGGCCATGGGCTGTGGTTTGTGGCACGTACCAGGTCCTCACACAATCCCATCAGCCCCCTGACACGTACGAGATGTGCAGGAACACCTGGAATGGATTTCTCAGAATGGCTCCGAAGTACCTCTGAGTGACCAACTTGGAAATGCGCCTGTTTATAAACACGTATGGGGCGTCATCGGGGGCTTTAGGCCTTGGAGGCTAAGGTTGGGTACGGCCCGACTGGGCCGCTCAGCCAGTGCCCCAGTGTGGTTGATAACCTGGGGGATGAAAGGACCATGCCGCACCCACTCCACGCGGTCACCCTTCTGATAGAACCCCGTCCACCGCGCCCCCGTCCTTGGAGCAAAGTGCACGCGCACAGCCGTGCCTCCCGGCAGGCGGGGCCGAGGCCCGGTGCTCTCCCTGCGGCCCGAGCTGCGGCCTCCGGCCTTGCCTCCCGCTTCCTGCACGCCGGGGCGCTTAGGTACCAGCCATTCCCTACGTGCAGGATCGCTGCCGCCACTTGCCTGGTCACCTCCTGTCTCCGCTCGGCGGTACCTCCTCGGGGAGGCAGTCCCTGCGCCCTTCCTCAGGTGTGTCCTATGGGCTGACGGGATGAACCGTTGTAAACGGGACAGAAAACCACGGTCCTGTCCCAGTTCACACGGTGCGTGTGGTCAGTGTAGTGTCACAGGGGTAAATGCAAGCTGTCAGGAGGGTGATGGGACAGACCGGGTGACACGGGACGGACCGGCGTTGCCTGCTCTGTGCGGTCAGCCTCCTCCTGAGGCTCGTTGTCCCCCCCACAGCCCTGCCTGCCAACGCGCAGTCGCCCTGTGCACGGGGCCCATCTCTCTCCCCACTCCCCAGCCTGCAGCAGGTCCCGTGGAGGGGGAGACCGCACCCGTCCTGACCGCGTCCCAATCCGTGGTGCCCACCCCTGCTCCTGGCACGTGGAAGGGTGCTCGGTAAGCATTTGCTGAGTGAAAGAATGTGCGGGAAAATGGAGACCCCGCAAAGCCTGCGGCCCTCGGACAGGGCGCGGACGCCGTGAGATGGCTGGTGGAAGGGCCGACCACGGTCCACCGGGCCTGGCCGGAAAGGTCAGGATGGACGGCTACTGGGCTCGTGGCCAGGCCCTCGGCTCCTGGGGTCCCACTGGGGCTCTGGAAGACACGGTAAGGCAAACAGCCCCCCCCCACAGGATTCTCCCCTTGCACAGGAGGAGCGGCCATGGCCGTGGGACAGAATTCTGGTCTGCGGCTTACTCGGAGGGAGGGGCCAGGGGAGGGCCCTACCGGCCCCGGGTTGGGGCGGCGGGGAGGTAAACAGCCGCGTCTCCATCCATCGGGCACAGTGCAGGGTCAGCAAACGTTCCTCTCCGTTCCATCTGCTCCAGGGGCGAGACCCAGCTGCGAGGGAGACAGATGGTGGGGGAATTCCTCAATGACCGTGCTGATAACTTCTCCAGCTTCAGAGAGAAAACGCTTCCGCCGTGAAGGCTCCAGTCCCACAGGGCTGACTGCCCGCACGTCCATGAGTGTGTTTATTCAGGCCATTTGGGATGCGGCGATGACAGTCAGTGTGAGCACAGGAAGGGACCCTAAATGCGCGTGCCCGTCACCTGCGTTCTTGCTACTGGCAGCCTCACCTCACTCAGCCCCAGATTTCTGCATTAGGCTTTTGCCATTTGGTAGAAGAATACAGCTCAAGGCATATGCTAATGTGCCCAAACGCTCATTAATTTCTCCTCTGTGATTTGGGGTTTTTGCCTCAACTAAGGGCGGCACGGTTATTTTAGTAGCAGCTTTGAGGAAAAGTCCCTTAGAGGAAAAAGTCAACAATACTTCTGTTTCTGAAACTCTTTCCTAGACATTTATTAGCCATGAAAAAGTCAACATACTTGGTGGCTGGCATCTAATGGGGTCATCCAGGGTGAGTGTCTCAGATGGGCCCTTGAATTGGCACAAACAAAGTCTGGACGTTTTAGGCCAGGGTGAGTTTGCTGAGGATAATATTCAGAGTTTTGCCATTTGTTAAAATTCAGACGTTTTAGGCCAGGGTGGGTTTGCTGAGGGTAATATTCAGAGTTTTGCCGTTTGTTAGAAATTTGCCGTTTGTTCCCCAAATTGCAATCCAGGCTTGACTGGCAGATGTGTCCATGGAGGGGCCCACTTCTTGCCCTCTGACTTCGTATCTCCTTTCTGATACTGAACAGCCTTTGTAGTGCAATCCACAGCCTATAGGCTACCCCTCAGGGCGACGACCACTCCCAGAGCCTCCTGGCCTTAATGTCACCACCGTGAAGGCAACTTTGCCCTCAGTGTTACCAGGCCCTTTTGCCCGGTGCTAATGTAGGGGCTCTGCACCTGCTGTGGCCTAATCACAGCCACTAATCTGCTAAGTGCCTTGCTAGAGACTGAATGTGTCTCTTCCAAATCCATATGTTGAAACCCTCTAGTGGTAGTCTTGGGAGGTGGGGCCTTTGCGAAGTGATTAGATGATGAGGGTGGAGCCCTCATGAATGGGATTAGCGCCCTTGCAAAAGAGACCCCAGAGAGTTCCCTCACCCCTTCCACCACGTGAAGACACGGTGAGAAGATGACCGTCTGTGAACCAGGAAGTGGGCCCTCAGCAGACACCGCATCTGCTGGTGCCTTGATCTTGGACTTCCAGCCTCCAGAACTATAAGAAATAAATACTTCTTGTTTAGCCTCCCAGTCTGTGGTATTTTTGTCATAGCAGCCCAAATGGATGAAGACATACCTGGTTATCGTGGGAGGGCCATTGACCAGACTTGGAAAACCCTCCCACACACACTGGCGCTGAGCTGCCTTTCACAACTTAAAATTGTGCTTCTTGTTCTAAATCAAAGCCCTGGTGTGCTGTTTCATCCTTTTGGAATGGTTTAAGTGAGGGATGTTCAATTAACCTCTTTTGCAAATCTGAGCTGTTCAATTGCCATTGGGTGGACTAGAGCAGAAGAGACACCAGTCTGAAATCCTCTACTACTCAAGACATTTCCAACAGCGACTTTTGGCCTTAACTTGTTGCAAAATGCTGAAGGTCTTTGCCAGGGTTAAACTTCACAGCTTTCTCCTCCCCCTCTGCATTGTTCGGTAATATCAATTGTGTTGTCCAGGGGCTCCCTAAAGTGGATATTTTTAGTTACTCATTACTTAGAGTCTGAATTTTTAACATTAAAGAATGTGTGGAAGTTATTTGGGGGGAGGGAATGAATGAACTAACATGAGACTCCTCACTGCGCATGTTCTCTGCATTTCGTGTTCCTGTGCCCACACTTTGCTCACGGAGGCTGTGCCCTGACCCCTGGTCCAACTCCCCTCATCCAGTTTCCTCTTCCCCTATGCCCACACGCTCACCTTAACACTAACCTAGAAGTCGCTGTTGCGTTTTTAGATGGGTGAAAACCAGAAGGACAAGTTTACTCAAACTGGCAGTAAATTTTGATGGGAAGCCAATGGCCATCTACTTAAGATGGGCAAGCATCCAGTAAGGTCAAACCCACTTTATTGGGTGAGTTTTTAGCAGTGCAGTGGTGTTCTTTTTAATAAGGAGGCTGACAAATCCTACACAGGGAGAGAGATGTGACAGGGCAGTTGAAGGAATCGTCGTTAGCAAAAACCAACCCAAGCAGAACAACGGGCTCCTTCGGAAAGGCAGTCATTCCCCATTGAACCTCTCTTCACAGCTCATTAGCTCTCTAGGAATCACAGAATGTTGCTTCCCAATTATCCCACCACAAGAGAACTGCTGGTGGATGGAAGCTAAAGACCTTTGACACAGCACAGCACTCAAGCTAGCGGTCTGAAGAGGCTGCCCAGAGAGGCCCCAGAGGTTGTGTAAGGCGTTTGATGGCCCATCTGTGTTTGCTTGGGAGGCGCTGGGCACCTATCATTATCTGTGGCCTTGAGCAAACTAATTAACTTCTCTGAACCTCAGTTGAATCATGAGTAACAAGGGGTTTCTAAGAGTTTCCCTGCAGTGTTTGGAGAATTAAATGCAATCACCCAGGTTAAGTGCCAAACCCACTGCTGGGCATGTAGTAGGTGCTCAGTAAATGGTGTATGTGCAGAGATGTATTCAGGGCATATTCTTAGAAGACAACGGGCCAACTGTTTTTGTTTTTAACAATTTCAACACAAGAAGTTCAAGTTTCCATGGCTCCCAACTCGCAAGAGACACACGGCAGAGGCCTGCTGGAAGGCGGGGTGCAGGATAAGTAATGTAAGAGAGGGTGCCTAGTTGTTACAGATCATGGCAGAAGGTTCTCCTCTACAGACAAGGGCTCTTTCTCCTCCATCAAGGTGAACTGCTCAAGCCATCATCTCAAAGCAGCCGGAGGAAGTGACAGGAAGTAGGCTCTGACGGCCCAGCTGGGCAGCGTCTGCATCGTGGACAATGCCCATTTCACCTGGCCTTTTGGGCAATGGAGTCAGCAGCTGTCAGGTGTCAGATCGATGGGGAGAAGAGAACTAGTGGAAACTTCCTTTCTTCTGAGTGCCCGGGGCCTGTCCCTTACAGGGGTGTTTGTTCTCAGAAAGGAAGGGTACAGATGCCAAGGCAGGAAGCTAGCTCCCAGCACTCTCAGGATCTGACCAGAGAGATAATGCTTTGGGACTTTGGGGCCGAGGAGGCCCATGGGAACTACCAGTGGCTCCGCCTTCCTGCCTGACCGTCTGAATGACCTGTGGCCCTTTAGAAGTGATGGGTGGGCTCTGAATCAAGCAAGTCAGGACTGTGACCCCCCACCAGCTCGTAGGCAGGCCCAATGTGTGTAAAGTGACCCACCAAAGCTCTGGCCCTCATCAGACTTTACGTTTAGTAAGTCTACGTGCATACCAGATCTTCCAGAAAATGAGTCGAAGAACTTTTCAAGTTTTAGTTGGGTCAACTGGTCATGAAGAAGGGTTTCCTAGGGAGGTGAAGAGCACTCTCCTTGCATTTGCGTTTCCGTGAGAGAAAGCAGCTACTATGCACCCTTGGGTTAGTGGGCTCTGGCCTATGAGCGAGCTTTGGAATAGGACTGCTTTGCTCCTTGTCTCTCCTGTAGCCTTTACAGCTCGGCTGAGAAATGTGACTTGGGTTCATGGAGGCCACTGCAGAATTAGCCATTTGGGAGATGTTTATAATTATAAACTGAGGCAGGTGTGAAACAGGCCCAGGCCCCAGTCCAGCTACGAGGCTAGTGACCTTGCTTGGCTCCTGAGGGCTGTGACCTGCAGACACTGATCCGTTTGACTAAAGCAGGTTTTTAGATCCGGCCGGGGGGACAAGGAAATAGTCTGGCTGTGTGAGTCCTCCATCTGGGGGGCTTGGGCTGAGTACTGGAAGTCCCAGCTGTAGCTCCTCTCTCCCCAGGGCACCCAGTCTCAGGATGGAATCCCTGCCTTCGATCCTGAGGGCATGCAGTTCCCTGCCGGGCTGCCTGCTTCCTTTTTCCCCAGGGGCAGGATTTTAGCCCATTCCCCATTCCCTCCATGAAATGCTTCCCCACAGAAGGAAGCCTGGACCCTCAATGCAGTGCCACGTCCCCGGGGAAGACCCCCCCAACTGGCTCACTGCTCCCTTGTGCCCCCTTCTCACGATCCAGCCCAAGCACAGCGGTGCCCCTGCCCTGAGGGTGGCAGCCCACGAGAGCCCGGGCCCTGTCTCAGGCTGCCTGTCTCCTCATCTCGTCTGCCCCAGAACCTAGAAATCACAGCCTGAGGGAACCCGGGCCTGAGACCCACACGCGAGCCCCTTTGCTCTGCCTCTCGGTGCTGTGTCCCTGTGGCTTCGCTCTGGCCCCCGGGGAAGGCGTGTCACATTCGGGGCAGCAAAGTGCTTCCAGCTGAGAGCTGAGAACTGTGGGTGAGGGGATCCAGCATCCCGTGGCTGGGGAAGACCTGAATTCTCTCTCCAGGTCTAAGCCCGTTCGTCAGAAGCCTGTCTGTCTGCACGTGTGTGGGACCTGCTCCATCAGTCGACACGACAATGGGCACTGTCCGTCTGTCCATCCACCTAGCCCCTTCCTGTGCCACCTGTACTGGAAAGTGCCACCTCTGAAGCTGTCAGCTTTAAGGCTCTTCTCTGCTCTTTTCCCTGTCAGGGTTCACCCTGTCCTGACTCTCCCACTGACCCCCGCCTTGCACGTTTGTAAGAGGGGGGAGGGGCTCTCCCCTCCCCCTTCCCCAGGCACCAGCCGCATGCTTAGCCCCCTGCCTGCAGAAGGGGAGGTCCAGGGCCTTCTTGGTCCAGCCTGGGCTCGAAGGTGAAGCTGCCTCTCACTTTGCCTCCCATCCCTGACTCCCTGAGGCAGATACCTCAGCAACAATGGGTGCCGATGCTTATTTTACAATTCTGGTGCTTGCCTTTCTCTCGGTTTTTCTCCCCTCTCCACACTCCCTTTTCACGGCCGACTGGCTCGTCTGGCCCCCTGAAACTCAGCTTTCTTTCTCCCTGGACTCACTCCAGGGTCCCTGACCCCGTGCAAGAAATCCACAGTGAAGGTCTGAAGCTCTTAGAGATTCTTGGGCCGAAAGTTACTAGAAAGAACCTGCTTCTGGGGTTGCCCCTCTGGTGGGAGGCGGAGGGAACCATGTGATTAGGGGTGGCCTGGAAGTGGCTGAGGCAACTCTGCTCAGAGGTGCTCTGTGGCCAAGGCCACCTCCTAAGGGTCATTTTAAGGAGATCAGTTACACAGTTGGTTCCATGTGACATGTAGGACACAGCAGAGGAAAAACACACGCCCTTCCCAGATAAGACCGAGACCATCGAGGGCCTTGTACGCCGCAGCTCCCAACAGGTGGTCACTGGTCTTGCATTTGAAAGGGCAGTTGCTGCATGACTTGGATCAACTTTTGGCCATGAGATCTGTGAGGTCACTCTAGAATGGGGGTTTGAGCTTCTACGGGGGTGCAAAATCTCTCCTCCTTGAATCCACTATGCACCTCAGGGGTGGTAGTAATGAGGGGCAGGGCTGACAGCTCTCTCTGAGTGTCAGTCTCTGGAAGGAAGCCACCGGTTGGTTTGTGAGACCTAAGGAGGGAGGTGAGCCGGGTCAGATGACAGAGGTGCACGTGAGGTCAGAGGCAACCAGATAGCTTTCATCTCGTAGGGAAGCCCATCCTGGCCTGGCCCTTTGCCAGCACCCACAGAGCCTGGGACAGAACAGTCAGCATTGCTGTGGGGGCCCAGGCAGCAGGCCACCTGTTTGGAGAGGCCCCGAGCTGGGAGATTCCGGGATGGGATATACTATTTCTTCCTCCAGAGTTCTGATGGCTCCTGGGTGCCCCAAATACTATGCTCAGCCAATTCACCCCATTCACCATGGCTCTGCGGTGTCTGAGCTCATAGAAGTCAGCAAAGGGAGGTTGTGGGGAGCGTGCAGTCCTTACACTGAGCCCTTGGTCTCCTGGGGCCCACTTAGCCCCTCCGGCTCATCTTCTCCATTCTGTTCAGCCTCTGCACCCAGCTCTGTCATAGCACAGCTTCCTGGCAGTGGGGTGCTGGGGAGGTGCTGGAAGAGCTGGCCTTCCCGCTTCATTCCCGCCAGCTCTTTGGCACAGCAGCTGGGCGTGTTGGTCTCATAGGTGTCATGGAAGGTGTTGTAGTCCACCTCATAGAAGCCTTTCTCCAAGGTGAGGACTGGTGTGAACCGGTGGCCCCAGAGCACCTCAGTATCCATGTAGGAACTTCGTGCTTGGCAAGTCATGCCTGGGGTAACAGAGGGTACGTGTATTAGGACTGGCCATATCCATCCATCCATCCATCCAACCAGTGAGTTATCCATCCATCCATCCATTCATCCATCCTTCATCTAATTACTCATTTATCCATCCATCATTCATCCATCTATCTATTCATCCATCATTCAATTATTCATATTGCCATCCATCATCCATCCATCTGATTATTCATCAGGCATTTACTGAACATCTACTTTGTGCTAAGCATGATGGAGATTAAAGCTAAATAAAAAATAGTCCTGGCCCTGAAGGAGCTCAAGGTACAGTGGAGGCAGAAAATTAGAAATCAAGGTGCAAGATTCTGCATAGGTTCATAGAGATTGGAGTCGATAATTCGGGAGTAGCCGGAGCTTGAGACATGGCTCCTGAAAACAGCATTAAGGTCTAGAAGACTGAGACAAGAAAAGAGGCAAGAAAAGGGTTTTAACAAAGATAAATTCAGAGAGTGAATGCAGAGAAGCTGACAGCCATTTAGAACACATGGAGCTTGTTTTGAGTAGACACATGCAGGCAGAAGTTCTCTCTCTCTCTCTCTCTCCTCCCCCCGCTCTCTCTCTCTCTCTCTCTCTCTCACACACACACACACACACACACACACACACACACACACAGCTTGGCTCCTTGATTTGAGCATGCTCCAATGCGCCCATTCCCTGTCCACTCAGCCCTGGCATGCCTGTGTTATTTTTAGGTGTCGCTTTCTCTCCAGAGAGGGAGGGCAGCTTTGTTTATGGAGGAGGCATCCTCTGTGCTTAGGGTCACAGGAAAGCAGCTTCTGATATTTAATCTTCTGGCCAAGGAAGGTCTGGGCAAGTGCGCTGCGGGAGCTGAAGCAGAAGCTCTCTCCAGCTTCAGCCTTTCTCTGGCGGGGGTCTCGTACAGACCAGTCCAAGTCAAAGGCTGCTTCCCACCCGTCTGTGCTCTGTGCTGGGCAACCCCAGTGCACCTCACACACTGTGAGCTCATAGCCTGCTCTTGGCTTGAGAGGTGGGGTATGGGGGTGTCTGGGTCAGGCCTCGCCACTCAAACCTTGCCCCTCATTGGCCAACCTCCAGTCTCAGAGCTGTGGAGACCCCAGCTGGGCACTGAGCAGCCTGGATGCAGGAACGTCAGCTATCTGCACCTTCAGGGCTCCACAACAGAGCCGGACAGTACCTCAGTGGGACCCTTTGGGCCAAGGCTCCAGGGCTCTTCCCGCTCTTCTTCTGTTCCCCCTCCTGGGATGTGGCAATGGGCCAACCTGTAGAGATCCCACCTGCACCCCTTGCGGCCATCTTCCAATGCATTTGGAAAGGACAAAAGTCCCTGTAGGTGCCAGGCACTGTGCTTTAGATATGTTACTCCATGTAATCATTCAGTTCCCCCAATGACCCTGTGAGATGATTATCCTCAATTTGCTGACAAGTTAAACAACTTGCCCCACCTCACACAGGCCGGCTACGGCAGAGCTGTGCTAGTCAGACCTCGGCCCGACTTCCCAGCAGATGCTGGGCTCCGTAGTGTGGCAATCAAACCATCAAAGCCATTGAGATCACAACAGATGTGAGTGGGTGGTCTCCCCTATCTCCCTGGTCTCCTTGAAGTTCCAAGGACAGTAGCAAGCGTACCCTGGGTCATGGAAGGGGAGAAGGTCAGCCACATGGGGCAGGTCAACTGTGGGCCACTGACTTTGAAGGAGACCAGATGAAGGAGACCAGCTGGGCAGCCTCAGTACCCACTCCCTTGGCTTCAGGTGGCAGTGAGAGTGGCCAGGGGAGGGGTAATGCACAGCTTTCCTATTTGTCCCCATATGTCCAACCTGACCCCTTCTTTTTGGCCTTGGAGTTGAGCTCCTCCCTGAGAAACAGTCTGTGTTCTGACCCTGAGCCCAGCACCAAGGGCAGTGTGACCTGCGTGCACCCAGCCCTGCTGGAGGAAGCTTCCAGCATCCTGACTGTCCTTGGCCCCAGGGGCTCCTGTAGCTGCCACCATATGCTGCCTGGCCAGGCTCCGGCCCAGCAGATGGCCACGTGGCCCAGCTGTACCTGCCCCCAGAGTCTGTTCGCTCTCCTGGCCAGGTCCCACTGGCTCAGCATGGGAAGGCCTGTGGCCACCTGGGTCTGTGTCCCCCTCCCAACAACCAGCTTCTGAAAGGCCAAGAAGACTTGTTTGGCCACCTTTGTGGCAGGCTTCTAATATTTAGGTGTGGTGTGGTGTGGTAGACAAAACTCCAGCTTTGTAAGTGAAAGACGTGGGTAGGACCACTTCCATCTACGTGAAGCTGCCCCATGCACCTTCTACATCAGTCAGAGCCAGCCCTGTGGTGGAGTTGCAAGAATTAGGGAAATGTATCATTCCAAGCCTGAGTGAGTTTTCTACAAGTGCTCAGCCTACGCGGTGCAAAGACAGAGAAAGGGGGCGAGAGGAAGGGAGTAGGACGCAGGGTGCAGGCTTTGCTGAGGGCTCTTCTCTCCAGGAAGTCCAGCCGCTGATGGGAGTGGACACTTGGGCTCCTCAGGCCCCCAAAGAGCCACACACAGAGCTCTGCCATGGTTGAGGAAGGGTGGAAGGTGTGTTGGTTGCCAGCTGCCAGGCTGGCCACGGAGAGGCCACGGCTTGGGCATACTTGGGTGTACTCTTTTCTGCAGGCCCCGTGTTCACAAAGCCAGCCTTCCACAGGGAAGCTGGGGGACAGGCTGCTCTGGGGGTGGGGGTGGGGTGCAGCCAGAAGAGCCGCTCCCACAGGTCTAGGGCGTAGGTGTATCTCCAAAAAGAGGATTCTGTGACTTTGGGAATCCTTGAGTTTGGGAAATGTTGCTCACTCTCCTCTCCTCATAAAGCAATTCAGGACAGGGAAGACACCATAATGTCCTACCATTAAGAAACTAGGTCACCTTTGTTTAACCCCGTGTTTCCCAAAGGTATGTGATAACACAACTCTTTTAGGGTAGCTGCCTGCTCCAGGATGGGAGGGGGCAGGTGGTTGGAAATGAGTGCTGGCTTGGGGGTCCCCCCCCCAGCCCCTATGTGCATCCTGGCTCTGCAACTTAGTGAAACTTCTCTTGGGCCAATAACTTGCCTGTCTGTGCCTCTACTTCTTAATCTGGGTGTGGGAGGGCATTAAGTGAGATAGTGTATGTTGAAGGTTTAGAGCTATGCCTGGAGGTAGGGAAGGTTCTGTGAACGTTGTTGCCCGCTGTTACTACTCCATCTTGAGTGACCCTACCCCTCGGATCACAACTTAGGGATCGGGCTGGTTGACAGAGCCATCTCAGGATTGTCAGGCGTGGACCTCCACCTTGTGGATTCCCGGTGGCCTGAGCTCCCGGGCACCGTGAGGGCCACGGAGGATGGAGTGTCTTACCTGTTGCCTCCACCATGCCTTCTAGAATGACCACGATTTCAAACTCCTCCTGGTCCAGCTGGGCCCGAGACATCTCCCAGAAGGGGCTCTTCTCGTTGATCTCGTGGGAGATGATGAGCGGGGACACGAGGAAGAGCCGGTCATCCCCCGTGTCGAAGCCCACGTTGATGTCAGTCTGGTTCAGGGGGATGAACTCCCCCTCTTTGGTCTGCCGGGACTTGATGAGCTTGGCGCGGATGGAGGCCTCCACGATGTGGGAGTTGCGCAGGTCCCCCACCCGAAACATGAGGCAGAGCTTCTCGTCTCGCATGGAGATGACGGCGTGGTTGGAGAACATGAGCGTCTCCGCGCGCTTCTTCGGCTGGCTGATCTTGACAAACATGCATCCCACCATGAAGGCATTGACGATGGAGCCGAGGATGGCCTGGACCAAGAGGAGGATGATCCCCTCCGGACACTTCTCTGTGATCACCCGAAAGCCATACCCAATGGTGGTTTCGGTCTCGATGGAGAACAGGAAGGCGGACACGAAGCCACTGAGGTTTTCAACGCAAGGAATCCACTCTTGGTCACCGACATGGTCCAGATCACCCCGAATATAAGCGATGAGCCACCAAATGAAACCAAAGAACAGCCAGGTGATGGTGTAGACCATGGTGAAGACCAGCAGGTTGAAGCGCCACTTGAGGTCCACCAGTGTGGTGAAGAGGTCGCTCAGGTACCGGTAGGTCTCCTGCACGTTGCCGTGGTGGACATTACACTTGCCACTCTTTTCCATGTAGCGCTGCCGGGGCTTCTTGCTGCCTTCCGCCAGCAGGCGGGTGCGGTCTGTGGCAATGGGGATGTAGTCTCGAGCCTGTTTGGGCATCTTCTTAGGGTCCCTGGGAGTGACTCCAATCTCCATATCCTGGTTCATAGCATTCCTGGAATCGCCAGCCATAGCTGGGATATGCTGAGATGAGAAAGACATCATCAGTGAAGTGGACCGTGCTGATTCCCGGAGAGTCGAGACTGCAGGGTCACTCCCACCTCTGAGCTCCAAGGCCCCTCATCTAGTGTACAGCAAACAAGACTGTGGCATTCTCAAGGGCAGGGACCATGTTTTCTTCTGTCATTGGCCTGTATCCCTGGTGATTGGTATAGGGTCTAGCATCTGGTGTTGAATGAATAAATGAAGAGCTCCCTAGGTGCAAAGTATACATCAAGTGTTAAAGGATTTCAAGAAATCTCAGAGTAATTTTAAAAATAACGATTGCAAAGTTGATTAAATGTCTGCTATAGTCCATGTATCATGCATGGACTGTCTCTTGTATCTACCACATCACCCATCAGAGTTAGGTCTCGTAATCCCCATCATATAAATACTATGTTGTTTGTTTATGCATCATGTTCATTTCTAATCATCTCTTCCCCTTCCATTACAATGTAAGCTCCACAAGGGCACACTTTTGTGTCTGTTTTGTTCCTTAAGATATTCCCAGATCATAGCTTGGCACAGTCTATGTACTCAAAAAATACTTAATGGAATACATGGGTAAATACCTACAAAAATGTCCCAAAGAGGTTAAGTGACACCTGGGCTGCCACACAAGTAAGTGGCAGAGCCGATATTTGGATTATTGCTCGTTGAGCCCAAAGCCTGTGCTCTTTCCTTTGTATCTCCTGGTCTCCCTCCTTTTCACCTGAGATCTTAGCAGCAGACAGAAAGGAAAAGGCAGCGTGGATCTGATTCGCCACGTGGTCACTCTTGAGTGACCTGAGTGGGGAGTCTGTGGCCATCTGAGCACTCAGTAATAGGACACATTGCTGTGTAGACCCGCCATGAAAATTTTTGTTACAGTAATTCCCTGCCCTCTAAGAAATTGAGGTGGGCATGATAGTAATGCTCCAAGATTTGCTGAAACCTGTAAACTTATACATGAAATCTAAAAATAAAACCAAACTCATAGATACAGAGACCTGATGGGAGGCTGCCAGAGGTGGGGAGGGGATGAGGGCCTAAGTGAAGTGGGTGAAGGGCTCAAAAGGTGCAGACCTTCAGTTATAAGATAAATCCTGGGGATGTAATATACAGCATCATGACCAGTTAATAGTGCTGTATTGTATACCTGAAAGGTGCTAAGACAGGAGCTCCTAAAGTTTCTCATCATGAGAAAAGCTATTGTAACTGTGTGGCGATGAATGTTAATGAATCCTCACGTGGCAATCATTTTGCAATATATACATATATCCAGCCATTCTGTAGTACAACTAAAACAAATACAGTGGTATATGTCAATTCAATCTCAACAAAAGATTTTTACATTTTAAAAATGCTGTAAAATGTTTTTAGGAGTACATGCTGCCCTTTAAAGAAACTCACAGAAACCTGTAGTGTTGTTTTTCTGATATTCTGCTCACACCCATTTAAAATGCTTTCAGATACTAATGAGGCTGGGAAAGACCATGACAATCTCTGCAGCTAATAATAGCAACTTAAATTTCTGATCATTCATGAGCCAGGCAGCGTGCTAGGGAATTTACATGCATTCGCCTGTTTATAACCCCGGCAACAAAGCTGTCAGACAAAGACTGTTATTATTCCTCCAATCTTCAGGCCAGAAAAATGCAGCTCAAGCAGTAACTGGCCGAGTAAGGTTTGGACCTCAGTTTATCTGGCTCAAGCCTGAGGGATCACAGCACCCATCATACAGTGGCCTGCACAAGTGGATGTTCTAAGGCTCATGCTTAGACTGATGAGCTGCTCCCCTCCAGAAAGTTCTATGAACCTCTGATCCTGGAAGAAGTCACCTCTGGGGATGCTATCATTCAGCCCTTCTTCATCATTATAAGCAATTTTTCTTGCTTTCCCAGGTTCTCACCTTTCCCGGAGACTGTGTCCTTGATCGAACAATCGGGATGAATGTTCTATAAACCATGGAGCCTGCTGCCTCATTGACTACATGAGGAGGCTTTCACCCACCATAAAAAGTCAGATGATGCTGATGGGCCTTTCCCCGATGCCTGTGTGGTTGCAGGAATTTCAAGGTAACTTTAAAATATTATATTGAAGTAGGCTGACCAGACATCCGGTTTTAAATGGAACAGAAAACAAAGGTCCTGTCCTGTTTCAAACGGTGTATGTATGGTCAGCCTACTGACACCTTGAGTGTAGCCCAGTGAGGCTAGGCTGACAATACGTACCATTGGAAACAGGACAGGACCATTGTTTTCTGTCCCGTTTAAAATGGGACATCTGGTTGGCCTACACTGAAGGGTCACAGGAAGGGCTGCTCGTCTCAGACACCGTTGCCCACTTGCTACTCTGCATAGGGCCGCCTGCTCCCTGCTTCCTGACAGGACACTTCCAAAGATAAATGAGGGAAGTGCTTGGTGTTAATTGGCAGGCTCCTAAGTGTGGTTTTGTGCCCTGAGGCAGGTGACTTTTCCCTGAAAACTTGATAGGAGGTGCCCGGAAACAGGCAGGGCAGGCACACGCCCATAAGCGTGGAGTCCTCGGCCAGGGTACCTGCAGAAGTATGTCCTCCTATCCTCGGCCCTTCGGGGCAAACAGCTTTCTGCTGATGTTCTGCACTGTTTCCTTCTTTATTTTTAAACACACCTTCATGTGTTCTTGTAGGAGGCCTTGTGCTGTCCTGGAAACAGGACAGGTTTTCTAGGACATCTCAGCCCAGCCTGGAAAACTTTTCGTACTCAGCCTACAGGAAGAGGAGGCTGACCTCCAACTTGCTATTGGGATACATTTTCCACGTGCCCTGGAACCGTCTGCAGAAGCAATTCTTCCCTCAGGCCAGGTGAGAGTGGGATTCTAGCTCAGCTGCCAACAACCTCGCTCTGTGATCCAAAGACACAGTCCTGTCTTTGCCTCAGTTTGTAAACCTCAGATATATTCTCTGCCAGTCCCGTCCTGGGGGCCGTTATGGGGATCCAGGCAAAGAATGTCTGAATACAAACCTAAGTGTAAATGTAAATATATATTCATCAACTCTCCCTGAATGGAAATTTAATGCAATATCCCATTAGCCCCATTTTAAACATGAAGAAGGAGGCCTAGGGATCTAAGTCAAATGGAAAGCACCCCACTGTACCCGCTAGTGGTGATTCGCAGGGCAAGCTTGGAGCTGAAAGCCTTGGAGCTTCCACTACCCAGATTTCTTCAAAAAGCAAGCAAAAATACCCATTCTAGAAATCTTAGCCTCCACACGGGGGGCCCACCAAGTCGAAAGAATATTTGGGGACAATGGAGCTTATTGTGTGGGATTTTCAAGATCCACTCCATTAAGTTATGCACCTAGTCAGCATTAGTTGAGGAACTACTATAGTCTAGCTCCTGTGCTAAGAGCTGGAGATGAAGCAGTGAATTAGATAAATGCATGTACAGCCCTGGTGTAGTTTATATTCTATCAGTGACCCTTTGAGCCCAGGGGTCTATGCAGAACTACCTATGGAGACAGACTCAGGGGGAAAGGCTTTGGCTTGGCTGAGACAAGCCACGTACCACAGCAGCTCTCTGTGGGACCAGGGGAAGGCACTGACTGCTAAACCTCACCAAGCCTGTCCCCACTCTTCATCTTTAATCCTTCTGGTGTCCCTGAAGCGGGAGCTGCGGCGAGACACGATGAAAGCTCTTGGGAAAGATGGGGCTTCAAGTCCAGCAAAGCGGTTTAATCTCTTTGATATAAAAACACCAGTGGAGAAAGAATCAAAAGAGGCAAAAATCAAAGGCAGCTGTGCTTTAGATGATACATGAATGAATGTGACATCCATTTGGATGGACTTCCGTGTTAAGAATTCCAACCCCTCTCCCCCAGGGAAGGAAACTGTGTCACGGAGGCATTCTAGAAACTCATGGACACAGATGCCTGACAGGAACTGCACTTGGGGGTCAGCAGGGTTTCCTGCAGAGAGCACTGGGCTGGGAGTCTTGTCTCAGACTTAGCTTCCAGACTGTGCAAGTGGAGACAGCAGTCATCTTTCACGATCTCCTCCTTTCTCTCACATGTGCTGGGTCAGTCTTCATTCCCTGAGGTCTGGGATATGGGATGAGGTTGGAGGCTGAGTGATTGGAGAGGGATGCCCTCAGATCTCATACCCAGATATTTCTACACTGTTCTATTTACATCTGGATGGCTGTATTTGTTGTTAAAATATGCAAATACTCCAAACAGGTTGGTGAATAGGCCGGCCCCGGGCCCTCAGAGATCCTCCAGGTTAGCAGGGAGTGTGAAAGACATTATCAGGAGGGCATGTACTAGGTACAGAAAGGCCAAATTCTAAGGTATTCACAAGATTCCTGCCCCCTTTCCCAGGTACGCGCTCCCTGTGTACTTGCATTCCCCCAGACTTGGGGACAGGACACTCACTCCCACGTTTAGGTTGTTAGGTGACTTTCCGAAGGGGAAGTCTTCTGGGGTGAGCCTGACCTAATCAGATAAGGGACTGGACCTTTCCTGAAGCAAGAAATGGAAAGAATAGGATGAATTAGATGAGAGGGAAATTCTCATCCACTGGCTTTAAAGAAGGTGGGGACCACAGGGCGAAGAATATGGGTGACCTCTCAAAGCCGAGAACAGCCCCTAGCTGACAGCAGCAAGGACCTGAAGACCTTGGTTCTACGATCACAAAGAACTAAATTCTGCCACAACCACAGGAGCTTGGAAGAGGCCCTGAGTTCCAGAGGAGAAGGTGGCTTGCTGACACCTTGCGACAGACACCCTGAGCAAAGAACACAGTCCTGAGGTGATTGAACTTCTGACCTACAGAACTGTGAGCTAATAAATGGGGGTCGTGGGAAGCCACTAAGCCAGTGGTCATTTGTTAGTGGTAGAAATAAAACACTAATATCGTCTAGAAGGGGAAACCAGGTAATGAAGAGTCAGGCAAAGGGACTTTGGTATCAGATTGCCTTGCTCCCTGCTTACCCTGGGACTTTGGGGGGGCAGTTACTTCTTTACGCTTCAGTTGCTTGATTTGCAAAACGGGGCGAGTAGTGTCAACTAACGAGGGTTGCTGTGAAGATGAAGTGAAAGATGCATGCACAGAACCCGGCTTATAGAAGCTCTCCTAAGTGGTAGCCTTGCTGTTATTATTATTTTCTATCTAGGGGTGGGGTTGGGAGAGGGGAGGAGATGCCCACCCCATCCCAGGGCTTCAAGAAATTCAAGGATGAGGAAGGAGAACCACCAGGTCTCCGGGGCCCACTGTGTGTCAGCATGACATCATTTGCTCTTACAAGGTGGGAACCGTCTTCATTTCCTAGAGGGGGAAACTGAGGGTTTGAATGACTTGCGCACACTCACAGGCCAATGCCCTGGAGCTGAGATCCAAACACAGCTCCAGACTCCCACGTCCGCACAGGAGGGTCGCCGTCTCTGTGGGATCCTGGCTGGGAACTTCTTGCTCCCTTCCCCAAGAATCTGGGCCTGAAGAACCTTCCAAGGACTTAGGCTTTGGCGTGTCCATACTGAGGCGGAGACTGTTTTGGAGCTCAGGGCGTTTCTCCTGCTGCATGCCCGACCTGCTGAGGCCTGCTCTTCTGCTCCTGCCTTCCGGGGTCCCCGATGAGCCCCCGCCCCGCGCTTCCCCGGCAGAGCTTGGGGAAGAGGAACCGGGGAGGCAACTGGGAATGGGGAGTCCAGAGCGCAGAGGCCTGGAGCATGGAATCGGGGTTTCCGGGTGTCCCACCCTGAGCTCGGCTCTCTGGGACCCCCTTCTCTCAGCAAGCTGTCCGGCATGAATGCCGTGCCTCCCTCGCCCATGGATTGGAAAGGCCACTTTTCTGTCTCTAGTCCCAGAACAGCTGCCACCTCGGAGGTTGGGGAAGACTTGTGCAGGCACATCGCCTCCCCCAAACCCGGGACAGACACAGGGCTGAGAGGGGCTGAGAAGCGTCTAGGAGCAGAGACAGAAACCCTTTACCTGGGGGCCAAGTGGGGTAGTCCCGAAACCAGTGTCTGAGCCCCTCTTCGCCAAGGGAAAGTGGCCAGAGGCCCCAGCCCTCCTGAGCCTGTGCCCACACCATTCAAATGGAGTGGCTCCTCCCTGGGGCCCAGACCTGGTTTCTCTGCTTTCAACATGACCAACCTTAACACAACCACACAACTCTCTTTGTAGTGCATCCCGAGGTTTAACGGCCAGGAGCACAGTAGTAATAAATCTTTAAAAACCCACCAGGTATTTTATTTGAAAACCTCATCATTCTGCAGCTATTTGTTCTTAACAACTTAGGTGGGAGCCTATTCTTTAATTCCTGGGTGTTTCATGGTTTTCCTTTTTGAACTTGGGTTCAAAAAATATCTAGGTGATAGTACATGAGATGTTAGGTGTGAAAGCCCATTGGAAACTGGCACGGTCAGTCAGTCCATCAGTAAAACCCCGCTGAACAGCTCCTGCACGGTTGCACCATGCTGAGCCCTGAGGGTGGAGGGAAACAGAACAGCCCTTCCCCAGCCTTCTGGTGCTTTCCATTCACAGAATCCTGCTAAATGCAGGTTCTGATTCAGTAGGTCGCAGGGTGGACAGGAAAGAGACCACATACTCAACCCGACAAGCTCAGGGGAGGCCTGCATGGTTGGCCTTGCAAACTCAGAGACCAAAGGTAACCACATAGCACGGTCTGAGCACAAAAACCCCTAACCCAAAGCGGGTCATGGCAGGTCGTCAGGTCCTAGGCCTGCAGCTTCCTTGACCTAGGTCAGCCTCTACCTTCAGTGAGCCTATTGTCTTTTTGTATCTAAGATAACAGACCTTTGGAAGTACTCTCTTTTCCAGACCCCTCAGGGCACAACCCCCCACCCCCAGTGCTCCCTCTGTGCTGTAAATGTTAATTATTAACTATCCTGTACCCACCAATGTAAAAGACGCATGTGTCTAGTTTACCTTTTTATCCAATCCCCGCCATTCCTCCCTCTTGGCTTTCTCCCGCCCCCTCAATCTACCACCAATCGATTACACGTCCTCATGTCTCGTCCTTTGCATCCACGTAGGAAATGTGAGTCTTGGGTGATCTGCATCCTCCAGATCACTGCCCGTCCAAGTGGTTCTCAATGGGGAGAGATTTCTGACTGGAAATACTTCCAAGAAGGCGGAGAGAGCTCCCTCTGCAGAGGAGGGTGGGCTAGGCCACCCCCGAGCTGTTTCTGGCTCAGATGTAGCGGATGCCGAGTACCAACAATAAGGGCCTGCTGGAAGGAGAGGACGGGGAGCTCGGCCAGCGGCCAGCGGGGGTTCACCACAGGCGCTGCTTTCTGTCCCCAGGATGCCCCTCCCTGTCACGGGTTCCCAGGGCCGGGAAGTGCCTGCTCCTGTTAGCGCGGCTCCAAGCCGAGTGCCCGAGAAAGAGGGCAGCCACAGCCAAAGTGAAGGTTGGCACCTCTTTCTCTGGAACGCAGAAGTGTCTCGTGGCTGTGTGAGGAGGAGCATGTGCCAGGAGCAGGGCGGGGGGCTTTCAAGGGAACACAGAGCCAGAGACAAGGTGGATGGAGGAACAGGCCGTGTCGGATGGGACACTTCATCACCCAGAATGTCCTTGCACACCGTGTTCTTGATTGCTGAGCTGCTAAGGCCTCTCTGCAAGGGAACCCCTGGGTGAGGCGGGTGAGGAGGCATCAGACTGCTCAGCATGACCTTTCCTGGGGCATCACAGGCTTGCCCTCCTCAGGCATCTGGGCCTCCATCCCAGGGCTGCCTCTTCCCCTCCGAGAGGAGCCCTTGAATCTGAGATGGAATGTGGGGAACAGGATAACAATGAGGGGTCCTGTGGTTTCCCACTCGTGTCATGAGTGGTTGTGCCCTGAGGGGTCTGGAAAAGGAGAGTACTTTGACATTCTAAAGGTCTGTTATCTTAGATGCAAAAAGACAATAGACAGGCTCACTGAAGGTAAGGGCTGACCTAGGTCAAGGAAGCTACAGGCTTAGGACATGACTACACACCATGACCCCATTTGGGTTAGGAGTTTTGTTAGCCCTTGAACCTGATCCTCAGAGTTGGTGGGATTATAGTTTAGAGCAAAGTCAGGGTGGCAATGTTGATGCAGGGCTGACAGTCCTCCCAGAGTGACTCAGATGTCCCTCGTTTTGACTTGGGGACACCAGGACCAGAGCAAGCTCTTCAGGGAACATCTATCCATCTGTGCCACTTTCCCTATGGCCTTTGCACTCTGCTGTTGTTTTAAACATCTGTTCAATATATTTCCTGCAGCGGGTTGTGCTGATTTCTTGTTTATCTTTACAGAATAGCCTCGGAAGTGGCATTTCTATGTGTGCTACTCTGCACTAGCTGCCTCACATATGTTAAGTCAATCATCTTAGCCACACTGTGGAGTGAGTACAATGTGCCCACTGTACAGACAAGGAGGCTGAGGCTCCAAGACCGTAGAGAGCTGGCCCCAGGTCACTTGGCTGCTGAGCCGCAGAGCCTGGCTTTGGAACGACGCTGGCCTGACTGTAGAGCCCATTCTCTCTCACTCTCCCACTTGATGCCCATCAAAGTCCAGAACACTGAACAGAGTGTGACCTTGGCCCTGAATTAAAATCTCGACTCTCCTGGCCCTGGATTACACAGTTCTCCTTGAGCCCCTACCCTGGGTCTCCATCCTATATAACAAATAGAAATATCCACAAGGATCATAATATCAATGGAATATCTGCCATTTTTTTAGGAAGATTTTACCCTGCTAGATACCAGTGCAATGCACTTGGCTTCCGTACCTGAACTGTTTACAGGTTAAGAACAGGTATGAGGTATGAAACAACACCAATGTTATTATCATATGAAATTAGAATAATAATGGCAATTTGCATCTTTGTGGGGCTCTTTCAGAATGCTTGGATTGGCTCATGAGAACCCAATAATATTAGTCCCACTTTATAGCTGGATAGTGTTGGCTTGCCCAGGGCACACGAGTGCTGGTTAACTCCCAAGATGATGGCATGGTAGATACAGATCCAGGGCAAACACTGGTAAGTGTAACAGGTGGCCCTGGTTTCCGGATGTACAGTCAAGGGGCCAGTCGGCACCAGCAGGGGCACCAGAAGGTAAGCCTGGGAACTTCAGAGCCTCGGGCAGCCCGGTCAAGGGGAGGATCATGGGCAGCTCATTAGATTGCATCCGTGGAGGATTCTCCACCATAATTCTAAGGACGTGATAAGACTCCGAGCATTCTTTTATGGTATCTGGAGAGAAACATGCACCCTACTAGAAGTGCTGTGGACTAATCCCATGCTTACTTTGTCATTAAAAATACTGGGAGTTCACAATAAAGGTGAAAGAAGAAAAGAGGAGGATTAAGTGGTGTTTCGCTTAGAGTTTCTAAAGGAAGACAGAGTCCCGTCTGAAATGGGAGCAGACAGAGCTGGTATTTGCTTGTGGAGTTCAAATTGTTGGAGGAAATGACACTGAGACAAAAGGATCATTTTTATGGCATTTAAAAGATCCTTTTGAGTATATCTAAGTGGGTCCAAATATATTCAGCAATTTTTAAAATGACAAAATTAGGCCTAATTAAAGGTATGGAATATAGATTTGAAAGGCTTAATCACCTATGAGTACCTTTCAAGCAATTTAACATTTCATACGCAATTAATTATTGAGCAATGCATCTATGGAATAGGCTGTGAGCCTGTGGCTGAGGTTCTCCACGTCTTTGATTGTCACTTGTTTAAGATGGAATGTTTCACTTCCCTCCTCGGCAGGCTGCCGTGCGCCCCTCGTGGGGTCTTTACACCACTCATTTTACTGACCATGACCCAGATTTACCCTCCAAAGCCCCTGTAGGAGATGTATGAAATATCATGACTAAAAGGGCATGCAAATCAGATTAGTTCATTTTACATTTTCCGCACATTTGTATCTGCCTGTCCAGTGTTTTTCCTATTTAAGCCTGCTAGCTCTTTGAAAGCAAGCAGCACAGTTATAATACGGTCTCTTCATTGTAACCCTGCACCGTGAGTATGTAATCTGCATTAAATAATAAAGGAGATTAATAATTAAATCAAAATGAAAAACCACTTGTTTCCTCTCTACAGCCCAAGGGACGGATTTCCTGGGCTGGTGCCAATTTATCAATGACGATTAGGGAATATGAGAGGGGAGTAGTGCAGACAAGATAGTATCAAGAAAGAAAGATGAAAGATGAGATGAATATGAAAATACTTATATACAAGGGAAAAAACATGGGATGTGATAGAAGGCAGATGCACCAGGGAGAAAGGCCCAGAGACACAGGGCACAACAGGTAACATCTGAATAATTAGAGCTGAGACCTATTGGGGGTTTACTGTGTACCAGATTGCATTCTAAATGCTTTACATGCATTAACTCATTTTATTACTAGTATTTCAGAAAGCATATGAGATAGGTCCTGTTTCCCTGTGTTATAGATGAAGAAAAGGGGGCACAAGGGTTGGTAAATAACCTGCTAGTGCTGTTGATCTGGATTTGAATTCAGGTGACTGGCCCTTGGGTCACATTCCAAGCTGAAGGAAAACAAGGACAAAAGAATGCCCGAAATGACCCAATAAGGAGGAACAAGAGAAATATCATGAACGAATGAATGAAACAGGAAAAGCCAGTGAGATAAGAGAAGAATAAAGTGCAGACAATTTGAATAAAGGGCTGAGGATGAAAGAAGGTTCAGAGAGAAACATGAAAAGACAGTGAGAGAAATGAATTTGAATGTGGGCCTCAGAGTGAGGGATGAGAAGAAAAGAAAGAAGAGCTGAGTGAATCAGTCAAAGGGAAACACGTCTTCGAATACTTAGAGCCACACACTTCTCATTTGCTGTCTTATCTGACCTTTTCGTGCGATTTCATGGTAGGTGTTATTATATCCATTTTACAGAAAGTAAAATGATGGCCCGAGACACTAAGTGATATGCCCAAGGGCACACAGGTCACGGCAGATCAAAAATGACTGCTGTTAACTAGGAATGCTGATGGAAGAAATCAATGAATATTGACAAAATGGAGAAACTGCTGTTTATGGATGGGGAGATGCAATACAGCAAAGATGGCAATTCTCCCCAAATGATATACAGATTTAATGCAACTCTTATCAAAATCCCACATGATTTTTTTGTAGGTTCATATATATAAGATAATTCTAAAATTTATATGGAAAGGCAAGGAAACTAGAATAGGTACAACAAATAGAATAAGGTGGACAAAATCAGGCTACTCGATTTTAAAACTTGTCACATAGCTACAGTGATCAAGACTATGTGGTATTGACAGACACATAAATTAATGAAACAGAGCAGAGAACCCAGAAATAGACCTTTGCAGATATACCCAACTGATTTTTGACAAAAGTGCAGAAGGAATTCAGTGGAGGAATGACAGTCTTCTCAACAAACAGTACTAGAGCAATTGGCCATCCATGGGCAAAAAAAGTAAAGTTTGACCTAAGCCTCAGACTTTATACAAAAACTAACTCAGAGTGGAACATGGACTTAATTGTAAAAGACACAACTATAAAACTTTTAGAAAAAGTATGGGAAAAACCTTAAGATCTATAGTAGGTAAAGAGTTCTTAGAGTGGACACCAAAAGCCAGATCCATAAAAGACAAGACTGATAAATTGGACCTCATCAAAATTAGAAACATTTGCTCCAGAAAACGCTCTGTTAAGAAGATGAAAAGACAAGCTACAGAGTTGTAGGAAGTATTTGCTAACTACGTGTCTGGCAAAGGTTAGTATCTAGAATATATAAAGAACACAAAGTTCAAAATTCGACAGTAAAACAATCTGATTAGAAAATGGGCAAAAGACATGAAGAGAATCTATAGAGAGCAAATAAGCACACGAAAAGATCATTAGCCGTTAGGGAAATGCAAATGAAAACCACAATGAGATATCACTGCACATTTATCAGAATGGCTAAAATTAAAAACAGCAGCAACACCAACGTTGGCAAAGATGCAGAGAAACTGCATCACTCACACGTTCCTGGTGGGCATGTAAATGGTATAGCCACTATGGAAAGCCGGCTGACAGCTTCTTTAAAAATACTAAACATATAACGACTACATGAACCATTAATTGCACTTGGACATGTATCCAAGAAAAATGAAAACTTGCATTTATGCAAAAAATAAAAACAGTACACAAATATTTGTAACAGCTCTGTTCATTCAGAAAAGCTCCAAAGCGGAAACAACGCAGATGCCCTTGGAGGTGTGAAGGGTTAAACGAGCTGTGGTATATCCACACTGTGGAATACTACACAGCAATTCACACACATCCACGCATGCCAACTTGGATGAATCTCCAGAGACTTATGCTGAGCAAAAAAAGCCAATTCCAAATGTTACAGATTGCATGATTCTATTTTATGTAACATTCTCGAGCTGAAAAAAAATGTAGAAATGGAGAACAGACTAGTGGTTGCCAGGGGTTAAGGAAGGGGGGAGGGGAGGGAAGTGGGTGTGGCTACATAAAAGGGCAACAGTAAGAGGTCTTGGTGGTGATGCAAAGTCCCCCTGCCACCAATTCCCTCTCCCGCCTCACCTCTGGCAACTAGACATCTAATCTCTTTTCCTATGAGATTTTTTTTTTCCTTTGGTTTTGTTTTTCAGATTCCACACATGAGATCACACAATAGATGCCTTTCTCTATCTGAGTTATAGCGTAATACCCTCAAGGTCCATCCACGTTATTGCAAAGGGCAGTTTCATTCTTTTTCATGGCTGAATGATATTCCATTATGTATTCGCATATATCACATGTTCTTTATCCAGGCATCCATGGACACGTAGGCTGTTTCCACGTGTTGGCTACTGCTGTGAACGTGGGGGTGCGGATATCTCTTTGACGTAGTGTTTTCATTTCCTTTGGATATATTCCCGGAAGTGGAATTGCTGGGTTATAGGATAGTTCTATTTTTAGGTTTTTGAGGAATCTCCATACTGTTTTCCATAGTGGTTGGACCAATTTACATTCCCAGCAACAGTGCACAGGCCCCTCCTCTCCACAACCTTATCACCATTTACCTCTTGTCTTTTTGATAACAGGTGTGAGGTGCCATCGCATTGCTTCTTTCTCATCGGCCTCATGGTTAGTGATGTTGAATATCTTTTCATATGTCTGTTGGCCATTTCTATATCTTCTTTGGAAAAAAGCCTGTTGAGGTCCTATGCCCATTTTTTAAATCGTATGAGTTTTTAAAAATATATTTTAGATATTAGTCCCTTATCTGATGTGTGGTCAGCAAATATTTTTGCCATTCTTCAGGTAGTCTTTCCCTGATGGTTTTGCTGATGGTTTCTTTTGCTGTGGGAAATTCATTTTATTGGCAATTTTGTTTTAATATTATTTCTTTTTTTTTTTTTTTTAATGTGGATGATTCCCTGGCGGGGAATCGAACCTAGGCCGCAGCGTTGACAGCACCAAAGCCTAGCCATTGCCCCACCAGGGAACTCCCTGCACTATTTCTAAACTACATGTGAACCCATCCTTATCTCAAAAGAAACAGTTTAATAAAAAAATAGAAGATGGAGAGCAGTAGAAAAGAGATTCAGCTAAAGAATCACTAAAGAGCATTTATGGTCAAGAGAATAAGTGAGAGAGAAAGATAAAAATTAAGGGAAAAAAGAGAGCCAAACTGAAAAAGAAAAAGGAGGGGAACAACAAAAAAACCAAGGCTGAGTTTGAATGCGTAAGAGAAAATTCAGGACATGCAAACAGGTGAAGGGAAGGTGCAGGGCAGTGTTCCCCAGGGCTTGCTCAGGGCCAGCATAACCAGGCTCCCCAGGTCCCTCCTGGGGCTTCTGCTCTCTTCCACCGGCCCCGCCCCAAACCTCCCTGTTTTCCAAGCCCCCTTGGAAAGCCTTCCCTGGGTCTCCCTGCCCTTCCTGTCCTTACATCTCTCCGGTGGCACTCGCCCTAATGCTGTAATGTATTCACGGGCACGCCTGCCTTTGCCCCCAGTCCTGGGAGAGCTCTCCAAGGTAGGGCAGGCAGGCAGTGTGTGTGTGTGTGTGTGTGTGTGTGTGTGTGTGTGCTGTGCATGCATCATGTGTGTGTGTGCTGTGCATGCATCGTGTGTGTGTGCTATGCATGCATCGTGTGTGTGTGTGCTGTGCATGCATCGTGTGTGTGTGCTGTGCATGCATCGTGTTTGTGTGTGTGCTGTGCATGCATCGTGTGTGTGTGT
>PVJL010011328.1:0-43638 GCA_004026885.1 Lyroderma lyra
GTTATAGTTCTTTTTTCCCTGGCTGCCTTGAGAATTGTCTGTTTGTCTTTAGTTTTGGACATCTTTAGTACCATGTGTCTTGGAGAAGATCTGTTGGGGTCCAGGTATCTGGGGGACCTGTTTTCTTCT
Source organism: Lyroderma lyra (assembly GCA_004026885.1). Lineage (NCBI taxonomy): Eukaryota > Metazoa > Chordata > Mammalia > Chiroptera > Megadermatidae > Lyroderma > Lyroderma lyra. The sequence goes on from PVJL010011328.1 coordinate 130, forward strand.
TGAACTTGGGGTTTCAGGTCTTTCCATAGGTTTCGCAAGTTCTCATCTACGATTTTTTTGAGTATGCTCTCTGTAGATTGTTCTGCCCCTTCTTCTATTCCTATTATCCTGATGTTGTTTTGTCTCATGGAGTCGGATAGTTCTTGTAGAGTTCTTTCAATCCTTTTGGTTCTATATTTCCTCTCTTCCTCTTTCTGAACTGTTTCCATGTTCTCGTCTTCAATATCACTAATTCTTTCCTCCATCTGGTTGGTCCTGTTTCCTATGGCAGTTATTTCATTTCTCACTTCTTTTATGGTATTATTTATTTCTAGTATTTCCGTCTCAATCTTTCTTATGTTTTGAATTTCTTTGTTAAATTGTTCTTTTTGTTCACAGAGTTCCTTTTTAATGTCGTGTATATCCTTTTTTATGTTATTTATCTCAGCTATGGTGTTCTTCCAATAGGTTTTCATATCTCTCACAGCCTTTGGAATGGCTGCTTTAAATTCTCCGTCACTTAAGTGAGTCCCTTCCAGTTGTAATGGGCTATCTTCTAGGTGAATTTCATGTTCTTTCTGAGGAGTTTTAGTTTTTAAGGAATTCATCCTGTCCGCTGGGTTCTTCCTCTTTGACATGAGGTCTTTATATCCACTGCCCAGATTATTGCTTTTGTGGTGTCTTGCTGTAGGGAAGACACTAGGTGGTGCTGGGGGTCAAGTTTTGTGGGAGAGAGGGCTGTTTGTTTCTTGTTTCTGATCTCCTACTGCGTTTGGAGGCTATGCGCATACATCCTGGGGAGAGGCCAACAAAAGGCTTTCGGCCCTTTGCTGAGGAAAATCAGTCTTTCTTCCCAGCCCTGATTCAGTACCTGGCTGTCTAAAGGCTCACACTGCTTTCGGAACTCTCGGGTGCACGAGAAAGTGCCCGCTCCATAAGTCCAAAGCTGTGGGCCTGGCCTGAGACAGCAGGGTCGCCTTTGCAGCAGGCTGGGAACAGGAACTGCAGCCCTGTGCAGGTCTCCAGGGGGCTTAGAGCTGGGGTGTTATCTTTGCAGTTCAGAGTCCTTGCTCAGCCCTTCTACCACTCAAAAGTTCCAGAGGCTGGCTCCCAAACTCCTTCCGTCCCCAGCTCCCCAGTCTCTCTCCCCTCCCCCAAACTGCGCAGCTCCGAATAGTCAGAAGGGATCGCGTCCCGCGTGGTCCGTCTCTGCTCCCTTCCCTCTCCCCGACTCGCCCCTTTCTCGCCAGCCTTCAGGTGTTTGCTTGCGATTTGTGGATTTCTCAGCAGCCGGTTTGTCACTCAGGGTCCTCTTTCTTGGCTCCTGGATGGCCGTTTAATTGTGTTTTCTGGGAGAGGCTTTAGGAACCTCCTCTCCAGTCGCCATCTTGTCCTTCTTCCTGAGGCTTCTTTTATGGAATGTTCCGTGTGCACTAGAAAAGAAAGTATAGTCTCTTTTTTGCTGGATGAAGTGTCCTGTAAATGTCAATTATGTTCAATTGCTGTAATGTGTCATTTATTTTTTATTTTTATTTTTTAATTCATTTTTATTGTTATCCTTTTGGGGTGACATCTGTTAGCAAGGATTACATAGGTTTCAGGTATACAATTCTACAGTGCATTGTAAACTTGTTGTATAATAAGTTCACCACCTAATGTGACTTCTCTCTCCATCACCTTATATTTAGCTTCCCCGCCTCCTCTCCCACTAATGTGTCATTTAGAGCTGATATTTCCTCATTTATTTTCTCTTTGGATGATCTGTCCATGGCTGTTAGCGGGGTATTTGAGTCTCCTACAATGATTGTGCTTTTGACAGTTTCTCCTTTCGGATCTCTTAGTAGTTGCTTTGTATATTTTGATGCATCCTGGTTGGGAGCATATATATTAATTAGTGTGAAATCTTCTTGTTGTTGTATTGTGCCTTTTATCATTATGTAATGTCCACATTTGTCTCTAACTATCTTTTATAACCTGAAGTTTATTTCATTAGATATCAGTATTGCAACTCCTGCTTTTCTCTGTTTACCATTTGGTTGGAGTATTTTTTCCCATTCTTTCACTCTGAGTCTGTGTTTGTTCTTACGGCCGAGGTGTGTCTCTTGGAGACAGTATACAGATGGGTTTTGTTTTTTAATTCAGTCTTCTACTCTGTGTCTTTTTATTTGTGAGTTCAGTACATTAACATTTAGAGTGATGATCAATATGTGAGGATTTCCTGTGGCCATTACTTATTTCATTGTTTGTTTTTGTTTTATTGTTGTTTCTTTTTTGTCGCCCCAAGTTTATTCCATTTTTCCTGAAGTTTTTGTTTCAAGTTGAAGGGCCTCCTTCATTATTTCTTGAAGTGCTGGCATTGTGCTGGCAAATTCCCTCAGCTTCTGTGTCTGAGAAGGTCTTTATTACATCTTCATATCTGAAAGATAATTTTGCTGGATAATTTTTTTCTTGGCTGGAAGTTTCTCTCTTTTAAAGTTTTGAATATTTGATTCCACTCCCTCTTGGCTTGTAGCATTTCTGCTGAGATGTGATGTCAGCCTTAAGGGTTTTCCTCTGAAGGTTATAATTCTTTTTTCTCTGGTTGCTTGAGAATTGTCTCTTTGTCTTTAGGTTTGGACATCTTTAGTACCATGTGTCTTGGTGAAGATCTGCTATGGTTCAGGTATCTAGGGGACCTGTTTTCTTCTAGAATTTGGGGTTCCAGATCTTTCCATAGGTTTGGAAAGTTCTCATCTACTATTTGTTTGAGTATTCTCTCTGTAGAGTGCTCTTCTCCTTCTCCTAATCCTAGTATCCTGATGTTGTTTTGTCTCGTGGAGTCAGAGTTCTTACAGAGTTCTTTCAATCCTTTAGGTTCTGTATTCCCTCTCTTCCTCTTTCTGAAATGTTTCCATGTTCTGATCTTCCATATCAATAATTCTTTCCTCCATCTGGTTGGCCCTGTTTCCTATGGCAGTTATTTAATTTCTCACTTCTTTTATTGTATTATTTATCTCTTGAATTTTCATCTTGATCTTTCTTAGGTTTTGAGTTTTCTTGTTAAATTGTTCTTTTTGTTCACGGATTTCCTTTTTTGTGTCATTCATCTCGTCTATGGAGTTCTGCCAGTATGTTTGCATTTCTCTCCGAGCCTTTAGAATGGTTACTTTAAATACTCTGTCTCCTAGTTCAGAAACTTCTAGGTCTAAAAAGCTGTCTTCTGGATAAATTTCATGTTTGTTTCTGAGCCGTTTTAGTTATTAAGGAATTCATCGTGTCTGATGGGTTCTTCCTCTTTGACATGAATGTGTTATGTTCAGCAGAGCCCAGGAGACCTGGTTCGTATTTTTGTGGTGTCTGGCTGTAGGGCAGACACTAGATGACTCTGGGAGCCATGTTTTGGGAGAGAGGGGCATTGTTTATTTCTCATGTCTGGTGCCCTGCCACATTTGGAGGCAGTGTGCATTTATCCGTGGGCCCTCAGCTTCCTGCAGTGAGTTAGTTGGTTTGGGAGGCTGTGGGAGAGAGAAGAGGCCAAGAAAAAGCACCCTGGGGCAGCTCCATCTCCTGCCCTTTGATAGGGAAGCTGGGTGATGCCAGCCAAGGGTGTTATTGCTTGCTGGGGTGAATGCAGTCAAATCCACCTTTCTTCCCCAGCCTGTTCCAGCAACCAGCCATTGGGGTGGAGTCTGCAGCCTCGCACTGCTTGTGGGCTCTGGGGATGTGCACGCAGGCATGTACACCACAAGTCCAAAGCTGTGGGTCTGACCTCAGGCAGTATGAAGGCAGCCGGCTCACCTCCGCAGTGGGCTGGGAATAGTAACTGCAACTCTGCATGGGTCCATGTGTGCTTGTTTGATGTGTTGCGAGGGCGCCAAGAGCCAAGGTGTTGTCTCTGGGGACTTACCTCAGCCTGCAGTTGTTCGGAGTCCTTGCTCAGCCCTCTTGCTACTGAAAAGCTTCAGAGGCTGGCTCCCAAGCTCTGTCCCCAACACGCTGCTCTAAGGCCTGGCTCCCCCATGGTCGCCCACTGTTCTGCCACTTTGCTGGCTTTTACTCTTGTCGCCTCTTGGCTTCTCCTCTCCCATGCACTGTGCTGCTCCCAGATAGTCAGCAGCGATTGGGTTCTGTCGTGATCTGTCTCTGCTCCTTCCCCTCTCTCTTGCTCATCCCCTTCTCTCCAACCTTCAGGTGTTTTCTTGTGAAGCATGGATTTCACAGCTGTTGTTGTGTCTGTCACTCAGCGTTCTCTTTCTTGGCTCCTGGACGGCCGTTCTTTTTAATTGGAGGGCACACAAAGGGTTTTTCTGGGGGCCTTGGCATGGAAGACAGGCCATGCTTGTCCTCTGGGCTTGGCTGTAGTGTGTGACACTAGAATTATTTTGGTTGGAGAAAGCAGTCAAAGGAAGTTGCAGATTGATTGAGAGCTGGCCTGGTAGTGAGTGTGGGAGAGGCAGGTAACTCATGGCCTTCGCATGGGTGGGGCCAGGAAGCCCCTGGTTTGGGCGATCCTTTGGGGTAGCAGTCCAGTGAATGGCTATGGGCTTGAAAAATGCCAGAGTAAATAAAACATGAAAAGGAAGGGAGCCCCAGCTGCCAGACTTTTTGGTATGTCCCAGACCACACAATGGAAGTGCCTAACAGTGTACAGAAAGTTGCCTGTGCTGCAGCAAGGAACTGTCAAGTGGGTGTAACAACAGTGTCAAAGAGGGTGTTGCAGAGCAAAAATCAACCACAAGTATTTTAAGGGAGCTTAGCCAGAAGCGTGGCAAAAAGAGAAAATGGCAAAAGCCTACTATGGTGTCTGATATTCCTGGGAAGTATCCCATCCAAGTGGTAGACAAGTCCAACCCTGTTTAGATTCTAACATCAGATGGACTCAGGCATTCTCAAGCATTTAAGATCCTAGACACAATTCCCTGCTGCTGGACACTCAAAAGCTTGTGGTGACCTGCCTGAAGGGAAAGACATAAGGTCAGGCACTGCTCTTATGTCCAAGTGAGTGGTTATGCATGTGTGATGGAGATTATGTGCAACATGTGTGCATGTTGACATGCGCATGTTTTTTGCATGTGTGTATGTGGTTGTATTTGTTCCTTGCCATTTGTCCTAAAGTTACCATGATTACACAAGGGATAGGTTTGTATCATAGCTTCTTAATCTGCTGGTTTGTGCTTTCTACTGGTTTCTTTAGGCTTTTTTTAAGTTGGGGTTTGGGAAACAACTGTGATGGAACTGAGAATGTGTGGCTTTTGGAGCAGATTGGAGTGAGAAGCCTATGGAATACATGAAGGTTTTGGGCCATGTGGGTTGTTTTTAAAAATTTTTTTGGATCAGAGAGCACACCAAGGTTTTTTTCTGGAGGCCCAGGCACAGAGGACGGGGCATGCTTGTCCTCTGGGCTCGGTCCTGTGATGCATAACACTAGCGTGATCTCGGTTGGTGAACAAAGCCAAAGGTGGTTGCTGAGAGATTGAGAGCTGGCCTGGATGGAGGTGTGAAAGATGAAGGCAACTCCTGGTTTTGGCAATGGGCAGAACCAGGCAGCACTGGGTCTGGGCAATCTTTTGTGGTACTATACTAGTGTGCTGCTTTCTGACCCCCGAGGAATGAGACACAAAGACACAAAAGACACAAATGACACAGACACACAAACTCAGGTTAACCGAGAGCAGCAGCAGCTGCAGCCACAGCAGCATAGTACTACCACTCTCCTCCTTTATTTAGCTTATATATATGTTATCTTTATTACTCCCCTTGCTTGAAACTTTTTCCCAGCCAATCTCATCTAGCTACGTCCTCCTCCTATTCAGGCCAACTTGGCACCTGCAGGCAAGTTGTTGATGTCTCATTTGCAAGATAATCAGACCATACAGCTTTGTTTGTGTGAGCTGGATGTCCTTTTGGAGCAGTCATGCTGGAACGCTCCAAACATTTCCCCTTTTTTATTTTTTAAGTTTTAAGCGAGATCAAAAGCTTTAGCCTCATGAAATGAAACTAGTTATTCTAATGTCTGGGCATAACGTTGCCTAGGAGAATGTTTTTCCTGACAGTCCCCTTGTGATTTAACATGCATTATGTCTCTATAAGACATATAGCCCCAAGGACTTAGTGTACTGGAATCACCCCAGTGGGTTGATTCAGAACTTAAATTGTTTCTATTGTCATATGGGAGCAGTGTGGGACACAAGGCAGCCAGGGGGATGACAATTCACCTCAGAAAGGGTGAGGGGCTGTGCTTCACCTCTGTAGAGCTACAACTCTCTCCTCTTGGCCCCTATATGACTGTGCCTGTCTTAGGTTGTTCCTCCTATGAGGAATCTTACCCATCATTGACTAACCAGCCATCCTCCGGGGCCACACAGGGTGATGTGAGGTGTATACGAGTGAAGGAGGAACAGTACCCCTGAGAGAGGGTCAGTTCTGTCTCCTAGATATTCCATGATCCCGTGGCCTCCATGCTCAGCTCCTGCCTAAGGAAGCCATGGGGAATGTATGAGGGGACAGACGGTTTGACAGTTGTAAGGCAACAAGGTTTAACAATTTTTTAGTTGTTTTCTTTATAACTTTATAGATGTGATATAAAATTCTTTTTTCTTTTTTATAATGGAGGAGAGCAAGCACTCGTTTTCGCTGTTTTATGGATTTGAACTTTTGTCTCCAGCAGCGGAAGACTGCAAAAAGCAGAAACAAACACAAAATTATTCCAAGTGAATTAAGAATTGAGGCTGCAAGGGTACCTCGTATTTGCCCAAGAGGGTTTTCATTTTGTAAGCTATCATCTATGCTTTTATAAGTTTCTTCACCTGATAATTGTGGCAGTGTGTTAGAAAAACTTTTGGTAATTTGAACACTCAGCAGCTGTTGGATATTGAAAGAGGCTTTTTTGTGATTCCATAGACTTCTCTTAATGTGTTCCCAAGCCACATGACTATCATTATACCTTATGGGAGTTACACAAAATTGAGTAGAATTCCAATCGCAGTGAAGCACAACTCAGGTGGATAGGAGCCTTAGTTTGTCTCCAATCCATGACACAGTTTGTTTTAGTTCTAAAACTTCTCCTTCTAATTGGGCATCAATATTATGTTGTTGCTGCCTCAAAAGGTGAATGTCCACGTGCCAATTGTGAACAAAGTCAGCTGTTTGAATTGCCTGTTGCAAAGCTACTCCAGCTACAGCGGCCACTGTGGCCATGGCATTCAGGCCGAATATAGCTGCAATAATAACACCAACGAGTCGCTTGACTTGATGAGTAAGGTTAGTTATTAGGGTATATATCTGTGTGACTCTGATGGATTCACTCCATGGCCTCATAAGATTAACAGGCAGCCAAATTTCTGAGCGACTCTGGAGTACATACAAACTTTCTTGAGTGAAGTTAATGCTATGAAGAAGAGAACTATTAAGACAAGTAAAAAATAATGACAGTTATTAGTGCAATTTACAGAGCCATTGTTAGGGGACCAATTTATATGTCCAATTATTAACACGAAAGAAAATCGAACATATGCTTGAATATTTCGTGTTTCATTTGTATGCAGCACAACAGATATCTTTTAATTTTTAATGGACATATTTCCTCTCCAGGTCTTAATGGTTTCCAGGGAAGCGAGCAATTTCCATAAATGTCTCTGGACGAGGGTGGATCCCTGTACATGCAGAAGTGGGGAAATTAGGCCCACTTCATGCCAAATAACAGTTTCATTAGCTGTGCTGCTAATGTTATGGTTACATTTTTTCCATCGTAATGGCACATGAGAAAACTTTGTTTCCAGATCCCCATGGGGACTCCAATCTATCACCTGAAAGGAAGAATTAACCAGAAGTTTAGCAGTGGAACCTCGACATTGGGTCCAGGAAAAATGAGATATCTCTGCATCTACAGCATGAAGGGGACAGATAGAAAAGAGGGTAGAAGGCCGCTCTTGTACTGAAACGTTGCAGCTGAGAATTAAAAAACTTTTGACCGATAAGAGAAATAAGCTAGCAGCAAAGTGAGAGTGGTTATATTTAAGTCCCCATGCTTCATGGGAAGGAGTTAAACAATGATTATCTTGTGCAATACAAATAGGCATGCTTGTACATCCTGTCTCATAACTGGACAAATTACGTCCTTCTTCAGAAGGATAATGAGGCAGAGAAGCATCATAGGATCCAGGCATCCACTGAGTCTCATTTGTGTATACTATTAATTCAGGATCCTCAGAAGAGAGCCCAGAGCAAAGGTGAATTAAGAATATAGGCCCAATATATATGATCAGAAGAAGCTCCCACCTGACAGGAGAACACCACAAGCATGGCCAGGAAAAGAGAGGAAGGAGTAAGCATCTGGCTGGCTTGAATAACCAATTGTTCCACCTCCTGAGTCAGTTTCTTAAGCTGCCTCCATGTAGGGGGTTGTGCAGATCAGGTTCCAAGGGTAAATGTGCACCTTTGAAGATCCATTGGCTGGAATTCTTTAACCATCTTGCCAAAGTGTTGTTGTTTAGCCATGCCTTGTCTTAATTCTTAATAAGAATTTCTCTACACCTGTGGAAACATATGCATACCTGCCATCCCATTGTAAAACCTAAGCAGGTTCCCAGTCACCCTTCAGATTTTTAATAAACACAGGTTGAGGTTCTGTTGGAATTTTCTTTTCCATGTGTAAAAAGTGTTTTTAAGCAGTTGTAACATCCTGTGTAGACCAAATGTTAAAAAATTTAAAGTACACAAAACTTTATAAAATTGCTCTTTTGGAGTAGCTCCATAGACCTCATCATTTCCCCCCTTTTTGTTTTTGTTTTTGTTTTTGTAATGGTTTTTAAGGTGCGATTTGGATGTTTAATTATGGCTTGTCCTTGACTATTAAAAGGAATGCCAGTGGTATGACGAATATTGTATAATTGAAGAAAATTAGCCAATTTTATGGAGGCATAAGCAGGGGAATTTTCAGTTTTTATACATTTTGGAATTCCCATAGCAGCAAAACAAGCTAAAAGATGGTGAATCACAGCATCTGCCTGCTCTGAGGAGAGCAGTGTGGCCCATTGAAAGTGAGATTAGGTATCAATACAGTGATGCACATGACAAAATTTTCCAAAGGAGGGCACAATGGTAATGTCCATTTGCCAAAGAGCATTAGGTTCCTCCCCCTGTGGATTTCCACCAGGTGGAAGAGGAAGAGAGGCAAATTGCTGGCAAGTGTCACAAGACAAAACAATCTTTTGTGAGTGCAAAGCATTTTTGAAGACCCTTAGCATTAGTATGATGTAAAGCATGTTCCGCTTGAGCCTGTTGAATAGTGGCCACAAGCAGAGAATCCACAGCAGCAATGCCTTGTGCCAATGGCCCTGGTAAAAGGGTATGAGATCAAATGGGAGTTAAAAATACAGGATAAGGACGCTGCAACAATTGTTGTTGAATTTGCATAAATAACTGTGTCAAGGAATCTGTAGAGAAAGGAGAAAGATGAACTTCTTCCAAACACTGGACTGCTGCAACCACATATTGTGAGTCACTGACAATGTTAACTGAAGAAGTAGAAAAGTTCTACAAAGCCAATAAAATAGCATACAATTCTCCCTGCTGCACAGATGGATAAATATGAGAACAAACATGTTGTGAGGACTCACTCCAAAATTCAGCGTTTCCATTACTAGAAGCATCAGTAAATACAGTAGGTCCTTGTACAGGAGAAAAATACAACAATTTTTTTTTAAATTACAGGGTGTCTAGAAATATATTGAAACAATTTATGAGATGGGCAATGATTATCAATTTCACCTACATAATCAGAACAGGCAATTTTCCAGGTATCATTCAGCTGTAGTAAAGAATTTATTTCTTGTTTAGTGTAAGGGACTACTAACCGACGAGGGTCCTGTCTCAGGAGTTGCCAAATCCGATGTTGGCCCTTTATGATTAAAATACCTACTTTATTGGGATATGTTAGAAGCCATTTTGTCTGTTTATGAGATAAAAACAACCATTCTATTAAAGCATTTTCTTGGCTAATAACAGCAGTTGGAGAGTGAGGAGTGTGAAAAATAACAAGATCTAAGGGATGATTGGCATGAACATGATCAAGGAAAGCCTCTTCAATACATTCTTCTACTAAAGCCAATTCCCATTTAGCCTCAGATGAAAGTGATCGAGGGCTACCCAAGGCAGAGTCTCCTTCTAAAGTGTGAAATAAATGAGACAAAGCACTAGTAGGTATGCCTAAGGCAGGACACAGCCAATTAATATCACCAAGAAGTTTTTGAAAATCATTTAAAGTTTTAAGACAGTCTGTAAGAATGGAAATTTTCTGAGGCTGAACAGTTTGTCCTTTCACCTGGTATCCTAGATAATGAAGTGGAGTTGTTTTTTGAACTTTCTCAGGGGGTAACTGTAACCCATAAAATGTGAGTTGTGTCTGGAGAAAAACAAAAGCCTGCTCAAGTATAAATAAAAATTCAGAGGCGAGGAGTATATCATCCATGTAATGACACAAAATTATAGAAGGAAACTCCTTATGAATGGGCTGCTAAGCTCGGTCAACAAATTCTTGTCACAGGGTAGACAATTGAGTATTACTTGAGGCAACACCGGCCACTGATATCTCTTAGGGGGTCAGCCATGATTATACTCAGGGATCGTAAAAACAAATTTTTCTTTGTCTTTATCCTGTAAGGGAATGGTAAAACAGCAATCTTTTAAATCAATAACATAAATGACCCACTGTTTTGGTAGGAGCACTGGGTTTGGAATCCCAGGCAGTAAAGGTCCCATAGGCATGATGCATTTGTTTACTTCTTGTAAATCTATGAGAAGTCACCATTTTACACTTTTTATTTTTTAAATTACAAAGAGTGGGGAATTCCATGGCAAAGTGGAAGGTTCAATATGACCAGCCTGTAGCTGTTAAGCTATAAGAGATTTAAGAGCCTGTAACTTTTCTTTGGGTAATAGCCACTGATTCACCCATACAGGCCTTTGATTTTTCCACACCAGAGGCAGAGCTCGCGGTGTATTTTTTTGGTGAGGCAGTGGCTACAAGTTTAAAGATGAATGGGGGATTTCTGAACTTGAATTGGATTGTTGCTCAAACAAGATTGTAACCCATTTGAAACATGATCTGTTTAACTTGAGAGTACAAAGCAGGAATGTTTAAAAAAGCTCCATACTGTTTTAACAAATCTCGCCCCCACAGATTCATAGCAATGTCTATTATATAGAAATTTAAGATAGCCATTTGGCCTTCAGGCCCTATACATTTATGAAGGCGGACACTTTGATAAACTTCTTGAGCTGTACCTAGTCCTGAGAGAGAGACTTGTACCTTTTCTCTATCCCAATTCCAAGGCCAGTGCTGTTTTGCAATGATAGATACATCAGCTCCAGTATCAACAAGTCCAGTAAATCTTATGCCATTAATTTCTAGATATAAAGAGGGGCGTTGATCCCCTATAAGAGTTTCCCAAAACACCTGTTTTCCTGTACTGCCAAATCTCGCATCCGGATCTCCTCTCATACAGGAAACTTACAGAAAAGCAGAGAAACAATTGAGCTATTCTTTTTCCTGCCAGAATATTGGTTGTTTTATCAACACTGACCATTAAAAGAATCTCTCCTGTATAATCCTCATCAATAATTCCCAGATGAATTTTAAGACCTTTGCAGGCACTACTACTTCTTCCAATCATTAAACCCACAGTATGTGGAGAAATGGGACCAAAAATTCCAGTTGACAATTTACAGAGGGAGAGAGATAATAGGGCTGAGACACAAAGAGATCTGCAGCAGCACTTCCTAAAGTGGCTGCGTGGAAGTCAGACACAGTTAAGTGTTCTATTGCTGGTGGTATCTCCCATCACTGACATGGTACTGTTGCATTGGCCTTGTATTGTTCTGACTCTGACTCCAAGGGCGGGGTCTATCCTTCCTGTTTCCCAATTGATCATTGATAAAATTCCCATCTTTATCTCGTACAGAACGACATGCATTAGTCCAGTGTCATCCTTTTCCACATCTCTGACAAGAGCCAGGATGTACCCTAGGGGACCCAGAGAGCATTGGGTTGGGCCTGGATTCCTTCCTCCATAACATTCCTTTTGGAAATTCCCTGTCTTTCCACAATTATAACATTTTTGTCGACTCCCTGAGAACCCTTTGTGAATTGCTGCGGCCAACATTTGAGCCCGAAAAGCATGTCCTCCAATTCCAGCACAAGCAAGTATATATTCATCTAGGTCTCCACCTTGTGCTTTACTGGGCCATAAGGCCTTTTGACATTCAGGGTTAGCATTTTCAAAGGCCAAAACCTGCAAAAGTGTTGTGGTGGCAGGGGAGTCACCAATCCCTCTCAACCGCATCTTTTAGCTGAGAGACAAAGTCAGGATAAGGCTCAAGAGGTCCTTGTATTGTCTTGGCAAAGGACGGAGCAATGTTATCAGAGACCTCAATTTTCATCCATGCCTTTATAACAATTACTTTAAGTTGAGTGAGAGCCAATTCAGACAAACTGGTTTGGGCTTGTAAAGTACTAAAAGCTCCAGATCCTGTTAATTCTTCCTCAATTGGACCTGGAGGGTTTATTTTTAATTCATTTTTATTGTTAGACTTATTGGGGTGACATCTGTTAGCAAGGATTACATAGGTTTCAGGCTTACAGTTCTACAGTGCATTGTCAACTTGTTGTATAATAATTTCACCACCTAATGTGACTTCTCTTTCCATCACCTTAGATTTAGCTTCCCCCCCTCCTCTCCCACCCCCTCACCTTTCTCCCCTCCCTAACCCACTCGTCCCCAAATAAACATTAAACTATTGATTGTGTCCATGGGTTATTTGTTTGTTCATTTCTTTTTTTCTTTGCTTTCAGTTTTATATTCCACATATGAGTGAAATCATGCAGTTCTTTGTTTTTTCTGTCTGGCTTACTTCACTTAGCATGATGATCTCCAGGTCCATCCATTTTGTCGCAAATGGAACTACTTCATCTTTTCTTACAGCTGAGTAATATTCCATTGTGTATATGTACCACAGCTTCTTTATCCAGTCATCTGTCGCAGGGCACTTTGGTTGTTTCCATGTTTTGGCCACTGTGAACAGCGCTGCAATGAACATTGGGGTACATAAGTCTTTGCGGACAAAGGTTTTCAAGTTCTTTGAGGGTTTTGAATTGCATTTTTCCGTGCTTGTTTGCGGGCTGCTTCAAGCCACCATCCTTTGAATTGTAAATATTGTGGTCCCTCAAGAACAGTTTTATGTAAGTTCTCCCAATTGGTAGGAATCAGATTATTTTCTCCTGTCACAGCTTCAATCAATCCAATAACAAAAGGAGATTGTGGTCCATAATTTTGAACTGCCTATTTTAGTTCCTTTAAAATTTTAAAACTCAAGGGGACATAGTTAACATTAATTTCGCTTTGAGGAAATTGAGCATTAGGTGGAAAGTGCTGTCTGGTAATTGGAAACGCATGTAAGCTCTGCAGAGGCTGAGGATGATCATTAAAATCAGGAGGGGGAGGAAAATCATCATCCTTGTCATCATCATGATGTGAAGCAGGAAAAGTAAAAGTCTGACACGAAGGAGGACCTGGACCAGGAGATGCCGTAATTGGAAAGGCCTGTTTTTCTCTAGGCGAGGAGCAGCCTTTTCCACCATACATTGTACTTGAAAAGTAAGAACCCGTATCTGTCTCTTTAACTGACTAAGCTCAGGATCTTGGTCGTCATCCTCACTAGACAAAGGCCAGTCAGACAAAGACCCATCTGGGCAAGGAAGAGCCATGGCTCCAGGAGAAGAGGCGGCGACATAGCAATACCTGTCCAAAAATGATCATCCTCCTCGTTGTCAGATTCAAAGAGTTGCAAAGCTTGACTAATGGTACTAAAAAGCGACCAAAGTTGCACATTCAAAGTTTCGCCCCATTGATGAGCTCGCTGCAAGGCTTTAACAACTTGTTTCCAGGCTGTGCTATTTAAATGAACCTCTCTCTGGGAGCGAAACCAATAACAATGAATGTTTTTTTTTTTTTAAATAACCCTGAATGGTTTTTCATTTATTTTTAATTAACTAATTAATTAATTAATTAATTAATTAATTAATTAATTTTTTATGTGGGTAGTTCCCTGGCTGGGAAACGAACCCAGGCTGCAGCATTGATAGTGCCGAAGCCCAGTCACTACACCACCAGGGAACTCCCAATAACAATGTTTTTTTTTTTTCATTATTTTAATTTTTAAAATTTTTTTTTGGTGCAAAATGATGTTTTTTATCTAAATTTACATATTTAATAAGTGGGTTGCATGTAGTGTGTACCCTCATATCCTGCCTTTTTGTTAATATCAAATCATTAACATTTCCTAAAACTTTAAGACTTCTTTCTGTAATATCAATTTTAATCACTATCTTATTCAACATAAAGATGCAACAATTTATTTAATTAATCCTCTTATTCAAAATGAAGACTTTTGTAATTTTTTATAATATAAGTAACTGTGAAATGAGAGCATGTTGAAATCTTAAAGCAAATAAATCTAATTAAAAAATCCTAAAGGGTTTGAACACTGTTTTAAACAGACTTTGACTGGTGATGCAAAATTATTCTCCAGGACACCTTTCTTTACCATTAGATTCAAAATGTGTATGATCTCCTCTTTTAACTCTATCCTTAAGTATACTAGAAATTTAATTTTTAAAAATATCTATATGAAAAGATTATGTCATATTTGTGTCAATTTATGAAGCGGGATATTTTGCTTCTTTTTTTTAAATTCATTTTTATTGTTAGACTTATTGGGGTGACATATGTTAGCAAGGATTACATAGGTTTCAGGCATACAATTCTACAGTGCATTGTCAACTTGATGTATAATAAGTTCACCACCTAATGTGACTTCTCTTTACATCACCATATATTTAGCTTCACCTTCTCCTCTCCCACCCCCTCCCCTTTCTCCCCTCCCCAACACACTCGTCCCCAAATAAACATTATACTATTGATTGTGTCCATGGGTAATTAGTTTGTTCATTTATTTTTTTCTTTGCTTTCAGTTTTATATTCCGCATATGAGTGAAATCATGCAGTTCTTTGTTTTTTCTGTCTGGCTTATTTCACTTAGCATGATGATCTCCAAGTCCATCCATTTTGTCGCAAATGGTAATATTTCATCTTTTCTTACAGCTGAGTAATATTCCATTGTGTATATGTACCACAGCTTCTTTATCCAGTCATCTGTCGCAGGGCACTTTGGTTGTTTCCATGATTTAGCCACTGTGAACAGCGCTGCAATGAACATTGGGGTACATAAGTCTTTGCGGACAAGGTTTTCAAGTTCTTTGGGTAGATGCCCAGAATGGGGATTGCTGGGTTATATGGTAGCTCCATTCCCAATTTTCTGAGGAACCTCTACACTGCCTTCCACAGTGGTTGTACCAGTTCACACTCCCAGCAGCAGTGTACCAGAGTTCCTTTTTCTCCACATCCTCTCCAGCACTTGTTATTCCTTGTCTTGTTGATAACAGCCATTCTCACAGGTGTGGGGTGGTATCTCATTGTGGTTTTGATTTGCATTTCCCTGATAGCTAATGAGGATGAACATGTTTTCATGTGTCTGCTGGCCATTTGTATTTCTTCATGGGAGAAGTGTCTCTAGATCTTCTGCCCACTTTTCAATTGGGTTGTTTGTTTTTTTGTTGTTAAGTCTTATTAGATTTTTATATATTTTAGATATTAGACCCTTACCTGATATGTTATTTGCAAATATTTTCTCCCATTCAGTTAGCTGTCTCTTTGCCTTGTTGATGGTTTCTTTTGCTGTGCAGAAGCTTTTTAGTTTGATATAGTCCCATTCATTTATTTTTGCTTTTACTTCCCTTGCCTTTGAGGACAGGTTCATGAAGTGTTCCTTGAGTCCTAGGTCTATAAGTGTGGTACCTATGTCTTCTTTTATACAGTTTATTGTTGCAGGTCTTATATGAAGGTCTTTAATCCATTTTGAATTAACTTTTGTATATGGAGAGAGTTCATAGCTCAGGTTCATTCTTTTGCATATGTTTTTCCAGTTTTCCCAGCACCACCTACTAAAGAGGCTGTCTTTCCCCCCGTGTATGGTTTTTGCTTCTTTATCGAAAATGATTTGTCTATATATTTGTGGGTTTATTTCTGGGTTTTCAGTTCTATTCCATTGGTATATATTTCTGTTCTTCTGCCAGTACCAAGCTGTTTTGACTATTGATGCTTTGTAATATAAATAGAAGTCAGGAAGTGTAATGCCACCAGCCATATTCTTTTTATGTAGTATTGCTTTGGGAATTCGAGGTCTTTTATGGTTCCATATAAATCTAATAATTCTTTTATCTATTTCATGAAAGTATGATTGTGGGATTTTGATGGGTATTGCATTAAATCTGTAGATTGCTTTGGGCAGAACGGCCATTTTAACAATGTTAAGTCTTCCTATCCATGAACAGGGGATATTTTTCCACCTCCTAAAGTCTGTTTCAATTTCTTTCAAAAGTGACTTATAGTTCTCTGTGTATAAGTCTGTCACGTTCTTTATTAAGTTAATTCCCAGGTATTTCATTCTTTTTGTTGTGATAGCAAAAGGAATTGACTCCTTCATTTCTTTTTCTGTGGATTCGTTGTTTTGTATAAAGGAATGCTGTTGATTTTTGTACATTGATTTTGTATCCTGCAACTTTACTATATTCATTAATTTTTTCTAATAGTTTCCTGGTGGAATCTTTGAAATTTTTTATATAAGGGATCATGTCAACTGCAAATAGTGACAATTTGACCTCTTCTTTCCCAATTTGGATACCTTTGATTCCTTTGTCTTGCCTGATTGTTGTGGCTAGAACTTCCAGTACTATATTAAATAGCAGTGGTGACAGGGGGAATCCCTGTCTTGTTCCTGGTTTTAGGGGAATAGGTTTCAGCTTTTGCCCATTCAGTATGATGTTAGCCGAGCGTCTGTCATATATGGCCTTTATTATGTTGAGATACTTTGCTTCTATACTTATTTTATTTAGTGTTTTGATCAGAAATAGATGTTGTATCTTGTCAAAAGCTTTTTCTGCATCAATTGAAATGACCATATGGTCTTTATCTTTGATTTTGTTTACATGGTGTATCACATTGATTGATTTTCGTATGTTGAACCATCCTTGTGCTCCCGGGATGAATCCCACTTGATCATGATGTATGATCTTTTTGATGCATTGTTCTATTCTATTTGCTAATAGTTTGTTCAGGATTTTTGCATCTGTGTTCATCAGAGATATTGGTCTATAGTTTTCTTTCTTTGTGTTGTCTTTGCCAGGCTTTGGTATTAGAGTAATGTTGGCCTCATAGAATGAGTTAGGAAGTATTGCTTCCTCTTCAATTTTTTGGAAGAGTCTGAGGAGGATAGGCGTTAATTCTTCTTTGAATCCTTGGTAGAACTCGTTGTTGAAACCATCTGGTCCAGGACTTTTGCCTTCAGGGAGATTATGGATAGTCATTTCGACCTCGTTGCTATTGATTGGTCTATTTAGATTATCCAGTTCTTCTTGGTTCAGTCCTGGTAGGTTATAAGTTTCTAGAAACTTGTCCATTTCTTCTAGGTTGTTAAATTTTGTGGCATAAAGTCCTTCATAATATTTTTGTATAATCCTTTGTATTTCTGTGGTATCAATGGTAATTTCTCCCCTTTCATTTCTAATTTTGGATATTTGTGTCCTTTCCTTTCGTCCTGTGATTAGTCTCGCCAGGGGTTTGTCAATTTTGTTGACTTTCTCAAAGAACCAGCTCTTCGTGATATTAATTTTTTCTATTGTTTTTCTGTTCTCTAATTGGTTTAGCTCTGCTTAGTTTTTTTATTATTTCTTTCCTTCTGCTGACTTTGGGTTTTGTCTGCTCTTCTTTTTCGAGTTCTTTAAGATGGGATGCTAAGATGTTTGCTTGTGATTTTTCTTGTTTCTTCAGTTAGGCCTATAGTGATACAAATTTCCCTGTTATTACCGCTTTCGCTGTGTCCCAATAATTCTGATACGTTGTATTTTCATTGTCATTAGTTTCTCTATATTTTTAATCTCATTTTTATTTGTTCTTTTATCCAGTCCTTTTTAAATAAGGTGTTGTTTAATCTCCATGTATATGTGGTTTTTTGTGCTTTCCTTTTACAGTTGATCTCCAATTTCAAAGCTTTGTGGTCTGAGAATACAGTTGGTATGGTTTCGATCTTCTTGAATTTGCTGAGGCTACTTTTGTGTCCCAGCATATGGTCTATTCTTGAGAATGTTCCATGCGCACTAGAAAAGAAGGTGTAGTCTCTTTTTGCTGGATGAAGTGTCCTGTAAATGTCAATGATGTCCAATTTCTGTAATGTGTCATTTAGAGCTGTTATTTCCTTATTATTTTCTGTTTGGATGATCTGTCCATGGCTGTTAGCGGGGTGTTTAAGTCTCCCACTATGATTGTGTATTCATCAGTTTCTCCTTTCACGTTTCTTGGTAGTTTCTTTGTCTATTTTCGTGCATTCTGGTTGGGAGCACATACGTTGATTTGTGTCAACTCTTCTTGTTGTTGCGTGGTGTCTTTTATCATTATGTAATGACCATTTTTGTCTTTTACTATCTTTTTTATCTTGAAGTTTATCTAATCAGATATCTGCTTTTATTTAATCAGATACCTGCTTTTCTCTGGTTACCATTAGCTTGGAGTATTGTATCCCATCCTTTCACTCTGAGTCTGTGTTTGTCCTTATAGCTGAGGTGTGTTTCTTGGAGACAGCATATGGATGCATTCTGTCTTTTAATCCAGACTGCTACTCTGTGTCTTTTTATTGGTGAGTTCAGTCCATTAACATTCAGAGTGATGATCGATATGTGAGGATTTCCTGTGGCCATGATTTATTTCTTTCTTTGTTTTTGTTTGTTTGTTTGTTTATTTTTGTTTCTTTCTTGTTGCCCCAACTTTGTTCCATTTCTCCTGATGTTTTGTTTCAGGCTGAAGAGCCTCCTTCAGTATTTCTTGGAGTGCTGGCCTCGTGCTGGCAAATTCCCTCAGCTTCTGTGTGTCTGAGAGTCTTTATTCCACCTTCATATCTGAAAGATAATTTTGCTGGATAATTTATTCTTGGCTGGAAGTTTCTCTCTTTTAAATTTTTGAATATTGGATTCCACTCTCTCCTGGCTTGTAGAGTTTCTGCTGAGAAATCTGATGCCATCCTGATGGGTTTTCCTGTAAAGGTTATGGTTCCTTTTTCCATGGCTGCCTTGAGAATTGTCTCTTTGTCTTTAGTTTTGGACATCTTTAATACCATGTGTATTGGAGAAGATCTGTTGGGGTCCAGGTATCTGTGGGACCTGTTTTCTTCTTGAACTTGGGGTTTCAGATCTTTCCATAGTTTTGGAAAGTTCTCATCTACTATTTATTTGAGTATGCTCTCTGTAGATTGCCCCCTCTTCTATTCCTATTATCCTGATGTTGTTTTGTCTCATGGATTCAGATAGTTCTTGCAGAGTTCTTTCAATCCTTTTGGTTCTATCTTCCCTCTCTTCCTCTTTCTGAGCTGTTTCCATGTTCTGATATTCAATATCACTAATTCTTTCCTATGTCTGGTTGGTCCTGTTTCCTATGGCAGTTATTTCATTTCTCTCTTCTTTTATCGCATTATTTATTTCTCGTATTTCCATCTCAATCTTTCTTATATTTTTAATTTCTTTGTTAAATTTGTTATTTTTGTGCACAGAATTCCTTTTTTATGTCGTTTATATCCTTGTTTATATTATTTATCTCAGCTATGGTGTTCTGCCAATAGGTTTTCATTTCTCTCACGGGCTGTAGATTGGCTTCTTTAAATTCTCCGTCACTTAAATCTGACCCTTCCAGTTATAACAATCTGTCTTCTGGGTAAATTTCATGTTTTTTTCTGAGGAGTTTTAGTTTTTAAGGAATTCATCCTGTCCGCTGGGTTCTTCCTCTTTGACATGAGGGCTTTATGTTCAGTGCCCAGATGATTGCTTTTGTGGTGTCTTCCTGTAGGGCAGACACTAGGTGGCAGTAGAGGTCAAGTTTTGGGGGAGAGGGGGCTGTTTGTTTCTTGTTTCTGATCTCCTACTGCCTTTGGAGGCTATGCACATACATCCTCGGCAGAGGCCAACAAAAGGCATTCCAAGGGCGGCTCTGCCTTCTGCCCTTTGCTGGGGAAGCAGTTCTGAGGCTTGTTTCTGCTGGCTGGGGTGAATGCTATCAAATCAGTCTTTCTTCCTAGCCCTGATTCAGCACCTGGCTGTCTATGGGCTCACACTGCTTTCAGAACCGTGGGGTGCATGATGAATTGCACGCTCTATAAGTCCAAAGCTGTGGGCCTGGCCTGAGACAGCATGGTTGCCTTTGCAGCGAGCTGGGAACAGGAACTGTAGCCCTGTGTAGGTCTCCAGGGGGCCTTGAGCTGGTGTGTCATCTTTGCAGTTCAGAGTCCTCGCTCAGCCCTTCTACCACTCAAAAGTTCCAGAGGCTGGCTCCCAAACTCCATCCCCAGCTTCCCGGTCTCTCCCCTCCCCCAAACTGCGCCGCTCCGAATAGTCTGTAGGGATCGTGACCTGTTGTGGTCTGTCTCTGCTCCCTTCCCTCTCTCCAATTCACCAACCTTCAGGTGTTTACTTGCGATTTGTGGATTTCTCAACAGCCGACTTTGTCACTCATGGTCCTCTCTTGGCTCCTGGACAGCCGTTCAATTGTGTTTTCTGGGAGAGGCCTTAGGGACTTCCTCTCCAGTTGCCATCTTGCCTTCTTCTCAACAATGTTTTTTAATGTGAGCAAAATGTTCCTGTAAAAGATGATCTTTGGCTTTAACGCCAGTAGAAAGCAAAAGTCCCTGTAATAGGTGACGATATTCCTGTTGAAGGGATGGGGAATTACCCATGATGAAAACTTCCAGAGGTCCCGCCTCTGAGTTTTGAAAATTTCCAGAGGTCCTGTTTACTTTGAATGGATGCTCCCCTCTGATTTATGAACATGTGCAGAGGTCCTGCTTACTTTGAGCGGATGCACCCCTCTGATTTTTGAAAATTCCCAGAGGTTCTGCTTACCTTGAGTGGACACTCCCCTCTGGTTCCTCAGAGGTCGTGGGGACTATTCATGCCCTACGTTGCGTGCCACTTGTAGCTTTCTGACCCCTGAGGAATGAGACACAAAGACACAAATGACACGAAAGACACAGACACACAAACTCAGGTTAACCGAGAGCAGCAGCAGCTGCAGCTGCAGCAGCACAGTACCACTGCTTTCCTCCTTTATTTAGCTTATATATGTATTTTTATCTTTATTACTCCCCTTGCTTGAAACTTTTGCCCAGTCAATCTCATCCGGCTAAGTCCTTCTCCTACTCAGGCCAACTTGGCAACTGCAGGCAAGTTGTTGATGTCTCGTTTGCAAGATAATCAGACCATCCAGCTTTGTTTGCATGAGCTGATGTCCTTTTGGAGCAGTCATGCTGGAACGTTCCCTACACTAGTGAATAGTTGTAGGCTGGAGACTGCCAGGGTAAAAATAACACCAGCAGGGAGCGAGCCTGGACTAGCAGGCCTCTTGGTTTGTCTCAGGTCAAAGAGTTGAAGTGTCCAGCAGAATGCAGAAAGTTGCCTGTGCTGCAGTGAGGAGCCCTCAACTAGGCTTGACAACTGGGTTGAAGGGGGTGGTTGCAGAGGAGAAATCAGCCTCAGGTATTTTGAGGGAGCCTCACTGGAAGCGGCAGCAAAAAGTGAAAAAAGACAGAAGCTTACGATGGAGCTGGTATTCCCATGTCGTCTGTCTCCCATCCAGGTCATTAAAAAGCAAAACCTGCTTAGCTTTTGAGATCAGATGAGCTCAGGCATACTCAAGCACTTAAGGCCCAAGACATGGGTGTCTACTGCTGGGCACTCAAAAGCTCATCTCTGCCTCCATGAAGATGTGGGGTCAGGCATCCCTTTTGTGTGATTTGTGAGTGAGTAAGCATGCATGTAGACATGATGGAGATGACAGGCAAAACACATGTGCATTTACACGTGTGCATTTTTGCATGTATGTGTTTGTGCATGGGTCTGCTCATTGTCATATGTCCTAAAGTTATTGTGTATAGGCCAGGCATAGGTGTGTGTTTCAGTTTTTTTTATCTGTTTGTTTGTACTTCCTCCTGTTCCTTTAGTTTTTTTTTTTTAATCAATGTGTGTAGGGCAACTGCTTTGAAACTGAGGGCATCTGGCTCTTGGAGCAGACAATAGGCTAGCAGCCTGCCAAAATACATGAAGGCCCTTGGCCATTTGGATGGTTTGTTTTGTTCTGTTTTGTGTTTTTCAGATTGGAAGGAACATTAAGGGTGTTTCTTGTGGCTCAGGCAGAGGGAGACAGGCAATTCTTGTCCTCTGGGCTAGGTTCTGCACTGCAAAACACCAGAATAATCTTTGTGGAAGAACACTGCAAAAGGTGGTTGCAGACAGAGTGAAAGCTGGCATGGGCTTGGTTGTTAGGGGGAAAGGCAACTTCAGGTCTGGGCATGGGAGGGGCCATGAAGCATTGGGTCTATGAAATTTTTTGAGGCAGCTGGCCAGTAAATGGCTGTGGGCTTAAAGAATGTTAACATAGAAAGAACATGAGGAAGGAGGGAGCCTGGGCCCTCAGGCCTCTTGGTGTGTCCCAGGCCATACAGTTGAAGTGACTGGTAGAGTGCAAAATGTTTGCTTGTGCCACAGTAGTGAACCCTCATGTTGGCAGAACAGTGTTGGAAAGGGTGGTTGCAGAGGAGAAAGCAACTGCAGGTATTTTGAAGAAGTCTCAGCAAAAAGAAAAAAATGCAAAAATCTACTAGGGCAGTTAATATTCTTGTGCTGTCTCCCATCCAAGTTGTAACCAGGCCTTCTGAGATCAGATGATCTCGAGCATACTCAGGCATGTAGGACCCTAGAGAAGGGTGCTTATTTCTGGGCACTCAAGAGCTTGTGTTGGCCTGCCTGAAAGAAAGATGTAAGCTAAGGCACTCCAATGTGTGAACTGTGTGTGAGTGAACAAATATGCATGCATGATGGAGATAGTATGCAACACACATGCATGAGCATCTTTTTTTTGCATTTGTGTACATACTTGTGTTGTGTTATCTGCATGTGGTTCTCTGTCCAAAACTTACCACAGAGACTCCAGGCACAGGTATGTATCTGTTTTTCCATGGACTGATTTGTGCATCCTTCTAGTTCCTTTGGGCTTTATCATTGAAGTGTGCAGAACACCTGTGGCTAAATTGAGGCCCTCTGGCTCTTGGAGAAGATCAGGGGAGAGGACCCTGCCAGAATATATGAAGGCCTTGGGCCATGCAGGTGGTCTGTTTAATTTATTTTTAGATTGGAGGACACACTAAGTAAGTTTCTGGGTGTTCATGCATAGAGAGACAGGTGACGCTTGTTCTCTGAGCTTGGCTCTCTGGTGTGGAACACCAGAATGATCTTTTTGGAGAAAGCCACAGAAAGAAGTTGAAGAGAGAGTGAGAACTAGCATTGATGTGGGTGTGGGAGGGGTAGGCAACTCCAGGCCTAGGCATGAGTGGGGCCAGGCAGCACTGGTTCTGGGAGATCTTCTAGGGTAGCAGGCCTGTGAATGGCTGTGGGCTGGGAGAATACAGGCTTAAAAATAACATGACTAGGGAGGGAGCTTGTGCTGACAGACCTCTTGGTGTGTCCCAGGCAGCACAGTTTAACTGCACAGCAGAGTGCTGAAAGTTGCCTGTGCCACCGAAGAAAACCCTCCACTGGGTGTGTGAACAGTGTTGCAAGGATGGTGGTGAAGTAAAAAGGAGCTGCAGGTATTTTAAAAAGCTCCACCAGATGCTATGGCAAAAGAGAAAAAGGCAAATACCTGTTACAGCAGCCAGGATTCCTGTGCCATCTTTCATCCAAGTTGTAACTAGGTCCAACCCTTCTTAGCCTTTGAAATCAGAACTCAGGCATATTAAGGCATCTAGGGCCCTAGGTATGACTGTATGTCACTGGGCATGTCTGTTAGCCTGAAATGAAAGATGCATGATCAGGCCCTTCTATTGTGTATATTGTGTGCAAGTGAGTGGTATGTACATGCGATGAAGATGACTTGCAACATGTGTGTGAATTTGTTCAATGTGCGTGCGCTTTCATGTGGTTTTCTGCTTGTGGTTATCCCTCCTAAAGTTACCACATATGTTCTAGGCATAGGTGTGTGTCTTGGTTTTTCCAGCTGCTGGTTTGTACTTCCTCTTATTTTTTTAAAGTTATTTTATTTAGGTTTGTTAAGCAACTGTGGCAGAAATGAGGGAGTCTATCTGGAGCAGACCTGGAATAAGAAGCCTGCAGGAATACATGAAGGCCTTGGGCTGTGCAAGTGGTCTGTTTAGTTTTGTTTTTGTTTACTTTGTTGTTGTTGTTTTTTTTTTTTTTTTGGATTGATGGGAATGCCAAGCATGATTCTTTTTTTTAAATTCATTTTTATTGATAGACTTATTGGGGTGATATCTGTTAGCAAGGATTACATATGTTTCAGGCATACAATTCTAGAGTGCACTGTCAACTTGTTGTATAAGTTCACCACCTAATGTGACTTCTCTTTCCATCACCATATATTTAGCTTCCCCGCCTCCTCTCTCACCACCTCTCCTTTTTCCCCTCCCTAACCCACTCGTCCCCAAATAAACATTAAACTATTGATTGTGTCCATGTGTTATTTGTTAGTTTGTTCATTTCTTTTTTCTTTGTTGCTTTCAGTTTTATATTCCGCATATGAGTGAAGTCATACAGTTCCTTGTTTTTTCTGTCTGGCTTATTTCACTAAGCATGATGATCTCTAGGTCCATCCAATTTGTTGCAAATGGCAATATTTCATCTTTTCTCATAGCTGAGTAATATTCCATTGTGTACATGTACCACAGCTTCTTTATCCAGTCATCTGTCACAGGGCACTTTGATTGTTTCCATGTTTTGGCCACTGTGAACAGCGCTGCAATGAACATTGGGGTACATAAGTCTTTGTGGACAAAGGTTTTCAAGATTTTTGGGTAGATCCCCAGAAGTGGGATTGCTGGGTCAAATGGTAACTCCATTCCCAATTTTCAGAGGAAACTTCAAACTATTTTCCACAGTGGTTGTACCAGTTCGCACTCCCACCAGCAGTGTACCAGAGTTCCTTTTTCTTCACATCATCTCCAGCACCTGTTATTCCTTGTCTTGTTGATAATAGCCATTTTAACAGGTGTGAGGTGATATCTCATTGTGGTTTTGATTTGCATTCCCCTGATAGCTAATGAGGATGAGCATTTTTTCATATGTCTGCTGGCCATTTGTAATTCTTCTTGAGAGAACTGTCTGTTTAGTTCTTCTTCCCACTTTTTAATTGGGTTATTTGTTTTTCTGTTGTTAAGTCTCATTAGTTCCTTATATATTTTAGATATTAGAACCTTATCTGATGTGTTATTTGCAAATATTTTCTCCCATTCAGTTGGCTGTCTCTTTGCTTTGTTGATGGCTTGTTTTGCTAGGCAGAAGCTTTTTAGTTTGATATAGTCCCATTCATTTATTTTTGCTTTTAACTTCCCTTGCCTTTGAGGTCAGGTTCATGAAGTCTTCCTTGAGTCCTAGGTCTATAAGTTTAGTACCAATGTTTTCTTCTATACGATTTATAGTTGCAGGTCTTATATGAAGGTCTTTAATCCATTGTGAGTTAATTTTTGTATATGGAGAGAGTTAACAGCTCAGGTTCATTCTTTTGCATATGTTTTTTACAGTTTTCCCAGCACCACCTACTAAAGAGGCTGTCTTTTCCCCATTGTATGTTTTTTGCTCCTTTATCAAAAATTATTTGTCCATAAATTTGAGGATTTATTTCTGGGTTTTCAGTTCTGTTCCATTGGTCTCTATTTCTGTTCTTCTGCCAGTACCAAGCTGTTTTGACTATTGATGCTTTGTAATATAAATTGAAGTCAGGGAATGTAATGCCACCAGCCTTATTCTTTTTATGTAGTATTGCTCTGGTAATTCGAGGTCGTTTATGGTTCCATATAAATCTTTTATCTATTTCACAAAAATATGATTGTGGATTTTAATGGGTATTGCATTAAATCTGTAGATTGCTAAGTATGATTTTTGGGACCCAGGTACAGGGAGACAGGCAGAGATTGTCCTCTGGCCATAGGCTTGAGGTATAAAACATCAGAATGATCTTCGGTGGATAAAGCTGCCAAAGGAGTTACAAAGCGAGTGAAAGCTGGAGTGGGTGTGTATAAGTGAGGGGCAGACTACTCCCGGCATGGGCATAGTAGGGCCAGGCAGCACTTGGTCTGGGTGATGTTTTGGTATAGCAGTCCAACAAATGGCTGTAGGCTGAAAACATGTAGGTTTAAAAAACCACAAGGAGGAAAGAAGCCTGGGCCATCTGGCCTCTTGTTGCATCCCAAGTTATACCATTTAGGTGCCTGGCAGAGTGTGAAAAGTTGCCTGTGTCACAAAGGGAAACCCTTAAATGGGTGCAAGAACAGTGTCAAAGTAGTAGTGGCAAAGTAGAAATCAGCAGCAGGTATTTTGAGGGGCCTCACTGGAAGTGGTGGGAAAAAGCAAAAAAGCCAAAAGCCTGCTCAGGCACATAGTATTCCCATGTTGTCTACCATCGAAGTCGTAATAAGGTCCAACCCTGCTTAGCTTGCAAGATCAGAGGAGCTCAAGCATACTCAAGCATGTAGGGCACTGGATGTATGTGGCTGCTGCTGGGCACTCATGAACTAGTGTCGGCCTGCCTGAAATGAAAGATGTGGTTTCAGGACTTTCTATTGTGTGAATTGTGTGTGAGCAAGCATTTATGCACATGTGACAAAGATGACATGCAACTCATATGAAAGTTCACACACACACACACACACACACACACAATTTTGCATGTGTGTATGTCTTCTTTTTTCTGCTCGTGGTCATCTGTTCTATAGTTATCATGCTTGCACCAGGCACAGGTGTGTATCTTGGGTTTTTCTTCTGCTGCTTTGTGCTTTATCCTGGTTTCTTTACACTGTTTTATCAGTGTTTGAGAAGTAACTATGGCAGTACCAAGGGCATTGGCTTTTGGGGCAGACCAAAGGTGAGGACTCTGCAAGAATACATGAGGGACTTGAGCCACTCAGGTGTTCTTTCTAGTTTTTAAAAATTTTGGTTTGAAGGGCACACCAAAGGTGTTCCTGGGAGCCCAGGCACAAAGAGACAGAACATGCCTGCTTTCTGGGTTAGGCCCTCCCCTGAGAAACACCAGAATAACCTTGGTTGGCTAAAGCCAGCAAAGGATGTTGACAAAACTGTGAGAGCTGGCATGGGTGTGGGTAGGAAGCCAGGCAACTCTGGGCCTGGGAGTGAGTGGGGCAAGGAAGCACTGGGTCTTATAATTCTTTTGGGATAAGAGGCCAGTGAATTGCTGTGGGTTGAGAGAATGCCAGCGCAAAAAGGACATGAGGAAGGAGAGAGCCTGATCAACAGACATCTTGGTGTGTTCCAGGCCACATAGTTGAAGTTTCCAGCAGAATGTGCAAAGTAGCCTATGCCACAGCAAGGAACCCTTAAGTGGGTGGGAGAACGATGTGAGAGGGATGATTGTAGAAGGGAAAATGTCTGTAGATGTTTTGAGGGAGCCTTGCCAGAAGTGGCAGCGAAAAGAGAAAAGGGCGAAGGCCTACTATAGCAACTGTATGTATATGCAGTCTTCTACCTAAATGTAACCAGGCACATGTAACTAGAGCCCTACTTAGAGCCCTAGATGTGGATTCCTGCTGCCAGGCACTTAAGAGCTCATCTCAGCCTGCCTGAGGGGAAAAATGCAGCATCAGGAACCCCTATTGTGTGCATTGTGTGAGAGACAGTATGCATGCACAACAGAGATGACATGCAACAGGTGGTCGAGTTTGAGCAGGAGAGCGTTTTTGCTTGTGTGTATGTGTTTGTGGGTGTGTCTGCTCATGGTCATTTGTTCTAAAATTACTGCGTATACTCCAGGTACAGGTGTGTATCTTGGGTTTTCCATATGCTGGTTTGTTCTTCTTCCTGGTTCCTTTAGGGTTTATATCAGGGTATTCGAAGAAACTGGTGAAACGGAGGACATCTGGTTCTTGAAGTAAGCTGGGGTGAAAAGTTGACCAGAATAAATGAAGGCCTTGGGTCATTTGTGTTGTTGGTTTAGTTTCTTTTTCTTGATTGGAAGGCATATCAAGGGTGTTTCTGGGATCCTAGGCACAGACAGACCATGTTTGTCTTCTAGGCTTGAAACACCAGGGTGATTGTCATTCGAGACAGCCAACAAAAATGGTTCCAGAGATAGTGCAAGCTGGCAGGGGTGTGGTGTGAAAGGGGCAGGCAATTCTGGGATTGGGCATGAGCAGAGCCAGACAGCACTTTGGGCAATATTTTGTGATAGCAAGCCAGTTAATGGCTGTGGGCAAGAAGAGTGCTCATGTAAAAAGAACATGTGGAGGAAGGGAGCACCGGTCATCAGGCCTCTTGATGTGTCCCAGGCCGCACCCATCAGAGTGTGGAATGTTGCCAGTGATGCAGCAGGAAACCCTCAAGTGGGTTCAGGAGTAGTGTTGAAGGAGGTGGTTGCAGAGTAGAAAGCAACTAAAGGTATTTTGAGGGAGCCTCATTGGAAGTGGTGGCAAAAAAAGAAAAAGACAAAAGCCTACTATGGCAACTGGTATTCTAACATCATCTCCTATCCAAGTCATAACCAGGACCAACCCTGCTTAGCTTCTAAGATTAGAGAAGCTTAGTCATACTCAGGTAATTAGTGTCCTAGACATGGGTGTTTGCCGCCAGGCACAAAGTTCTTGTTCTGGCCCTTCTGAAAGGAAAGATGTGTGGTCAGGCAATCCTATTGTGTGAATGGTGTTCAAACAAGTTTGTTAGCATGGGCATTTGCATGTGTGAGCTTTATCTCATGTTTTTGTGTGTGTGTTTTTGCTCATGGTCATTGGTTCTAAA
Organism: Lyroderma lyra; assembly: GCA_004026885.1. Lineage (NCBI taxonomy): Eukaryota > Metazoa > Chordata > Mammalia > Chiroptera > Megadermatidae > Lyroderma > Lyroderma lyra. The sequence continues at coordinate 29,051 of PVJL010011328.1, forward strand.
GTTACCACACTTGCACCAGGCACAGGTGTGTGTCCTGGTTTTTACATCTGTTGGTTTGTGTTTTTTCCTGGTTACTTTATGCTTTTCAGTCAGGGTGTATGGGACAACTACTGCAGATCTGAGGGCATCTGGGTCTTGGAGTAAACCAGGGGCAAGAAGTCTGCTAGAATACATGAAGGACTTGGGTCATGCAAGTGTTTTGTTAACTTTTTTTTTTTGAATTGGATTGCACACTAAGAGTATTTCTAGGGCTTCAGGCACAGAGATACAGGCAACATTTGTCCTCTAGGCTAATCCCATTTGTGTGGAACACCAAAATAATCTTGGTTGGAGAAAGTTGCCAACAGAGGTTGTAGAGAGACTGAGAGCTGGCATGAGTGTGGGTTTGGGAGGGTCATGCAACTCCAGGCCTGGGTGTGAATGAGAACAGTCAATTCAGTACTGTGTCTGGTCAAACAGGGGGTAGCAGGCCAGTGAATTATTGTGGGCTTGGGGAATTCTGTTGTAAAAGAAACATGAGAAGGAAGAAAGCCAGGGCCAGCAGGCCTATTAATGTGTCCCACATGAAAAGTTGTAGTGCCTGGCAGAGTGCCAAAAGTTGCCTGTGTGCAGAAGGGAACCCTCAAATGGGTGAAGAACAGTGTTGAACAGGGTGATTCCAGAGGAGAAATCAGCCATGAGTATTTTTTGGAGCCTTGCTGGAATCAGAAGCAAAAAGAGACATGGCCCAAGCCTACTAATTCTGCTGGTATTTCAGCATTATCTCCCATCCAAGTTGTTACCAGGCCCAAACATGCTTAACTTCTGAAAACAGCCTACCTTGGTCATACTCATGTACCTGGGATTCTAGATGTTGGGTCCTGCCACCAGCCATTCAAGAGCTTATATTAGCCTGCCTGAAGGAAATAATGTGAGGTCAGGCACCCCTATTGTGTGAATTGTATGCAATCAAGTATGTATGCATGTGTGACTGAGATGGTGTGCAACTCCTGTACCTGTTTGATAGCATGAACATTTTTGCATGTGTGTATATTTTGTATATTTGTGTGTGTGTCTGCTCATGGTCATCTCTCCTAAAGTTACCACTCATTCTCCAGGCACAGGTGTTTATCTTGGTGTTTCATATGCTGGTTTGCGTTACCTCCTGGTTACCTTAGACATTTTTATCAGGGTGTGCAGAGCAACTATGGTGAACTGAGGGCATCCAGCTCCTGGAGCAGATCAGAGATAAGGAGTCTGCTAGAATAGATAAAAACTTTGGACCATGTGGGTGGTATGTTTAGTTTTTTTTTCAGTTTGGAGAATAAACCAAGGATGTATCTGGGGGCCCAGGCATAGAGAGACAGGTGACACTTGTCCTTGATGTCAGCCCTGCAGTATGAAACATCAAAATGATTTTGTCTGGAGAAAGCCGCCAAAGATAGTTGCAGAGATAGTGAAAGCTCGTGTGGGTGTGGATGTAGGAGGGGTAGTCAAATCTGGGCCTGGTCTGAGGCAGGATTAGGCAGCACTGGGTCTGGGTGATCTTTTGGAGTAACAGGCCAATGAATATCCATGGATAGGGAGAATGCCAATGTAAACAGAACATGAGGAGGGAGGAAGCCTAGGCTGTCAGTCCTCTTGATGTGTTTCAGGCCACATAGTTGAAGTGCCCAGCAGAGTGTGAAATATTGCCTGTGCCACAGCAGGGAACCCTCAAATGGGCTCAAGAACAGTGTCAGAGGAGGTAGTTGCAGTGGGGAATAAAGTCATGGGTTATTTTGAGGGAACCTCACCAGAACCAATGACAAAGAAAGAAAAAGGCAAAAACCTACTAAGGTAGCTGGTATTCCAGCACTGTCTCTCATCTAATTTGTAAGCAGGCCCAACCCTGCTTAGTTTTTGAGATCAGATGAGCTGAGCATACTCAGACACCTAGGACCCTAGACATAGGTGCCTGACATCAGACACTCAAGAGCTTGTTTCAACATTACTGGAAAAAAAAAACCAAAATGGAGAGTTTAGCACCCCTTTTGTGTGAATGATGTCTGAACAAGCATGTAAGCACATGCAATTAAGGTGATGTGCAACGTGTGCATGCCTTCTTGCCTGTGCCTTTTTTGCATGTGTGTGTTTCTGTGCATCTGTGGTTGTTGTCATCTGTCCTAAAGTTACTGCGCATGCCTAAGGCACAGATGTGTATTTCCCTTTATTCATCTGCAGTTTTGCGCTTTCTCCTGGTTCACTTATGCTTTCTTATTGGGGTGTGTGGAAAAACTGGCTGGACCCATGACATCTCACTCTTGTAGCAATCCAGGTGTCTCACTGCACCTCATGGGGGTTGCTTAGTGTTATTCCAGGTGTGCCACTGCTGGTGACTGAAATCTCTTCATTGCTTCATGTCTTCCCAGGTTACCCACTGCCATACACTGGGGTGGGTTTGTGTCATCCCAGGTGTCTCAATGCTGCACAGCAGGGTGGCGACACATAATCTAAGGTGTTCCACTTCTGCTCACTGTGGTGGCTCTGTGCCAATCCAGGTTTTACACTGCCACTTACTGGTTGGCTCTGTGTCATCCCAGGTAACTTCCTGCCACTGACTGGTGTGGCTCTGTGTCATCACAGATGACCCACTGCTGCTCATTGGCGTTGTTCCGCCTTGTACCAGTGTCCCACTGCTGCTCACTTTTGTAGCTCTGCATGGTCTCAGATGTCCCACTACCACTCATTTAGGTTTCTTTGTTTCATCACAGGTGTACCAGGACTGCTCACTGACTGGCTCCATGTCATCTCTGGTGTCCCACTGCTGCTCACTGGGGTGGCCAGCATGGTCTCAGGTTTTCCATTGCCACTCACTGGGTTGCTTTACATCGTCCCACATGTTTTACGGCCACTCCATGTGGTGGCTTCAGGTTTATTCTGATATCCTACTGCAGCTCACTGGGTAGCTTTGCGTTGTCCTGGGTTGTCGATTGCCACTCATAGGGGTGGTTTCACATTATGCCAGGTGGTCTACTGCTGCTGAGGTGTTCCACATACTTTCACTGGGGTGGCTCCATGCCATACCAGATTTCCCATTGCTGCTAAGTGGCATGGTTCTACATCATCCCAGTTGTCATCCTGCCACTCAATGGGGTTGCTCTGTGCAGTCAAAGATGTCCCCCTACAGCTCACAGGGATGGCTTTATGTCGACCTAGGTGCCCTACATCAGCTCAATGTGGTGACTCTGCATTGTTTCAGGTGTTCTCCCTTTCCCTTGGGTGGCTCTGTGCCATCCCTGGTGTTCCACTGCCATGTACTAGGGTCGCTACATGTCATCATAGTGTCTCACTGTCCATTACTTGTGTGGTTCTGTGATGCTCCTGGTGTCACACTTGTACTTATTTGGGTGGCTCCATGTCTTCCCAGGTGTCTTACTGTCTCTCACTGAAGTATCCCTTTGTCATCCCAGGTGTCCACTGGTGCAGACTGGGGTGACTTCATGATGTCTCAGGTATTGTACTGCTGTTTAGGTGTTCCACATCTGTTCACTGATGTGGCTACATGTCACACCAGGGGCCTCATTGTTGTTTAGTGGGGTGGTTCTGCGTCATCCCTGGTGTTCTTCTGCCATTCACTGGGGTGGTTCTGCGTGGTAAAAAATTTCCCACTGCTGCTCACCGAGGTGGTTCTGCACTGCTGCAGGTTTCCCCCTGCAACTCACAGAGGTGGCTTCACATCAGCCTGGTGTCCTACTGCTGCTTAATGTGGTAGCTCCACATTGTCCCAGGTGTTCTTCTCGTTCTTCCTTGGGTGGTTCCTTGTAATTTCTAGTCTTCCACTGCCATGCATTAGGGTTACTCCATGCCATTCCATCTGCCCCTTACTGGAGTGACTCTGTAGCTCCAGGTGTCACAATTCTGTTCATTTGGGTGACTCTGTGTCTTCTCAGATGTTCTATTGCCTCTCACTGAAGTGACTCTTTGTTGTCTGAGGTGTCCCACTACTGTTCAATTGGGTGGTTTCATATCATTTCAGGTATTTCAGTACTACTTACTAAATGGCTTCATATCTTCCCAGGTGTCCTGTTGACTCTCACCGAAATAGCTCGTTGTCATCTCAGGTGTCCCACTGCCACTCACTCACTGTGTTGCTTCTGTTTCATTCCATGTGTCCAGCGCGACTTACTGGGGTGTGTTCGTGTGGTCCAAAAAGTCACACTGCTGCTCACTTGGATGACTTTGTATCATCTTAGGTGTCCTACTGCCTCTTACTCAAGTGGCTCTGTGTCATTCCAGGTGTTGCAAGGAATCTTCAATGTGTTTCAAGACTACTCTCTGTGGTGGCACCATATCGTCCCAGCTGTCTCATTGCCACTCACTTGAGTGGCTCTCAGTCATTTCACGGCCCCACTGCCACTCACTGAGGTGGCTCAACATCATTGTCTGTGTTCCACTGCTACTCTCTCTGGTGGCTCAGTGTCATTTCAGGTGTGTCTCTGCTGGTCAATGAAATCTCCTTGTTTCATTTTAGGTGTTTCACTGCCATTCACTGGGTTCTAGGTGTCTCAAATCATCTTCCTGTGGTGTCTGCATCATCCCATGTGTAATACTGTTGCTCACTGTAGTAGCTCCATGTTGTTCCAGGTTTTTCATTGCTACTCACTTCCTTGGCTTTTTGACATACAAGGTGGTCCACATCTGCTCATGGTTGGCTTCACTCACTGAGGTGGTTCTTTCCCAGTTGTCTCAGGTTTAAATGCATGGCCCCGTGTCATTATAGGTGTTTCTTTGCCGCTCACTGGGGTAGTTTTCTCTCTCTCTCTTTTTTTTTTTTGGTCCCTGATGTCACACTTCTGCTAACTGCACTGGCTCTGTGTCACTCCAACTGTCCTACTGCCTTTCACTGGGTAGATCTTTGTCATCCCAAAGGTCCCACTGCAACTCACTGTGATAGCTCTATTTCACTTCAAGGGTCCCACTGCTGCTAACTTGGCTGGCTCTGTGTGGCTCCTAGAATCACACTGCCCCTCAATTAAATGGTCCTTGTCACCCTAGTGTCCTACTGTCTCTCACTGGAGAGGCTCTGTGTAAGGTCAGGTGTCCCACTGCCACTCATGGAGGTAGCTAAACATTATCCAAGGTGTGCTACTGCTTGTCATGAGAATCGTTCTGTGTCATTTTAGATATCTCGCTTCTGCTCACTGGGGTGGTTCATGTTGTCCAGTTTATGCCAAAGATGCTCTCTATGGTCTCTTTATTTTATCTCAGATGTTTCACTGGTTCTCACAGTGATGGCTCTGCATCGTCCTAGGGTTCCCAATGCTGCTAATTGGGTTGGCACTGCATCATCCCAGTTGCCCAACTTCTGCTAAATGGGGAGGCTCCACATCATCCCAGATGTTCACTTTCTCTTATTGGGTGGTTCTGCTGTGTCATCCCCAGTTTCTCACTGATGTTCTCTGGGCAGGCTTTGCATTTACCCATTTGTCCCACTGCCACTACCTGATGTAGCTCCATGTCATTCCAGGTATTTCAGTGCTCTTCATTGGGCTTGCTCTGCATCATCCCAGGTGTTTCATTGCTGCTCATGGGGTGGTTCAGTGTTATCTTAGGTTTCCCACTTCTGCTCCCTTGGGTGGCTCTGTCATGTCCCACTGTGGTTCTGCATCGCCTCAGGTGTTTCACTGCCTATCACGGATGGCTCTGTGTCATTCCAAGTGTCCAACTGCTGCTCACTGAGGTGGTCTTTGTGGTCTCTTTATGGCTCTGCATCATCCCTGATGCACCACAGCCACTCACTGCAGTAACTGGGAGTTGTCCCAGGTGTTCCACTGCCACTTTCTAAGCTGGCACTGTATCATCCTATGTGTACCACTGTTGATCACGGAGTGGCTACATGTTGTCCCAGGTGTCCCACTGTTGTTCGTTTAGGTAACTTTATACCATCTCAGATGTTTCAGTGCTGCTCATTGGATGGCTTTGCATTGTCTTATGGTTCTTAATGCTGCTCAATTGGTTGGCTCTGTGTCATTCAAGGTGTCTGACAGCCACTCACCAGAAATGCTCTGCTTTGTCCATGGTGTCCTACTGCCACTTCCTGATTTAGTTTTGTGTCATCCCAGGTGTCCCACTGCTGCTCCCTGAAGTTGCTCTGCGTGGTCCCAAGTGTCCCACTGCCTCTCACTATAGTGGATCCCCATGGTCCCAGATGTCCCACTGCTGCTCCATGTGGTGTTTTTGTGTTGCCCTGTATGTCCAACTGCCACTCGCTGGGATAGTTCTGTTATTATTTTAGGTGTCCAAAGGTTGCTGCCTGGGGTGGCTCAGCATAATCTGATGTGTCCCAATCCTGCTTAATAATGTAGCTTTGTGTTTGCCAGATGTCAACTTTCACTCACTGGGGTGGCTCTGCATTGCTTCAGATGTCCACCTGCTGCTCAGTGGTTGGCTTCATGTCATCCCAGGTGTCTCTATGACAGTGGTGGAACTTCACTTAGTTCCAGGTGTCTCACTGCTGCCCACTGGGCTAGTAGTGAATCACCCCTGGTGTTTCATGGTAGCTCACTGGTGTGGCTCCATGTGGTCTCAGGTGTTACATTGCTGCTCAATTGGGTGACTTTGTCTTCCCAGGATTCCTACTGCCTCTCACTTGGGTGGCTCTGTGTTATCTCCGGTGTTTCACTGCCACATATTGGTGTTGTTTCATGTGTCCCTCTCCCACTCATTGCAGTGGCTCCGTGTTATTCCAGCTGTTTCACTGCCACTGGGTGGCTTCATGTCATTGAAGATTTCAAATTGCCACTCATTGGCGTAACTTTGTGTCTTCACAGGTACTTTACTGTGGCTCAAAATTGTGGCTCCATGTCATTTCAGGTGTACCCCTGCTGCTCACTGGGTTGGCTCTGTGTGGTCCCTGATGTCACACTTCTGCTCACTGAACTGGCTCTGTGTTGTCCCAGGTGTTCTACTGCCTCTCACACGGGTAGATCTTTGTCATTTCAGGGGTCTCATTGATGCTCACAGGTGTAGCTCTGTGTCATTCCAGTGGTTATTACGGAGGGGGCTCCACATGGTCTCTGGTGTCACATTACCACTCACTTGGGTGGCTCTGTATCATCCTACGTGTCATACTGCTTGTCACTGGAAAGGCTCTGTGTCATCTCAGGTGCCTCACAGTCACTCACAGAAGTGGTTTAGTGTCATCTGAGGTGTGTTGCTGTTGGTCACTGAAAGAACTTTTTGTCATTTTAGGTGTCCTACTGCTACTAACAGGGGTGTCCCCATGTAATCCCAGATGTCCCAAGGCTGCTTTCTGTGGTTGCTTTGTGTCATTTCAGGTGACTTACAGTACTCACTGAGGTGGCTGCATCTTACTTCAGGTATTCCTCTCTAACTCACTGGGGTGGCTTCATGTCATCCCACGTGTTTCACTGCCTTTCACTAGGATGGCTTTGTGCCCTTCTAATTTTTTCATCACAGCTCACTAGGTTTGCTTCGCATCAACCCATTTGTCCCACTGTTTCTTTCTGGTGTGGCTTCATGTAATTCCATGTATCCTACTGCTGCTCACTGGGGTGGCTCTTCTTCATTCCAGGTATCCTACTGCTGCTCACAGGAGTGGTTCAGCATCATCTCAGGTGTCCCATTTCTGCTTCCTTTGTTGGCTTGTTGTTTCAGGCATTCCAATGTCACTCACTGAAATGGCTCTGTGTCAACACAGGTTTTCCACTTCTCATCACTTGGGTGGTTTTGGGTTGTCTCGGATGTCCTACTGCTGCTCTGTTGGCTTTGCTTCATTTCAGGAGTCCCACTGCTATTCATTGGTGTGCCTCTGCATCATCTCTGATGGACCAGAGCCACTCACTTTGGTAACTCTGTGTGGTTCCAGGTGTCATACTGCATCACTTCATGTGTACCACTGTTCCTCACTGGAGTGGCACCATGTTGTTCCAGGTGTCCCACTGCTGCTCATTTTGGTGACTTTGTGTCATCCCAGATGTACCACTGTTTCTCACTGGATGGTTTTGCATTGTCTCAGGGTTCCTGCTGCTACTCAACTGGGTAGTTTTGTGTTCAAGGTGTCTGACTCCTGCTCACCAGAAATGCTCTGTATTATCTCAGGCATCCCACTGTGGATCCCTGGGTTGGCCCTGCATTGCCCAGGTATCCCACTGCCACTTACGGAAGTGGCTGTGCATCATCTCAGTGTCCTATTACAGCTCACTGGGGTGGCTCCATATAGTCTCAGGTGTTATATTGCCTTTCACTGTGGTGGATCTTTGTGGTCCAAGATGTTCCACTTCCACTCCATGGGGTGGCTTTTGGTTGCCCCATGTTTTCAACTCCCCTTCACTGGGGTGGCTCCATGTTTTCCCATGTGTCCTACTGCTGCTCACTGAGTCATCCAAGATGTCCCACTGTTGTTCACTTGGGAAGCTCTCTATCCTTGCAGGTGTCCCACTGCTGCTCACTGGGATGACTAAGGGTGGACTCAAGTTTCCCACTGCTACTCACTGGGGTGGCTCCATGTAGTCCCACATGTTTCACTGCCACTCTATGGGGTGGCTTTGGGTAAACCTTGTGTTCCACTGCTGCCTACTGATTTGGCTCTGTGTCATCCCAAGTGTTCCAAGGTTTCTCTCTGGAGTGGCTCTACATCATTCTAGGTGTCCCACTTCAACTCACTGGTGTGGCTCCACGTCGTTCAAGCTGTCCCAAGTGTTCTTAACATACTGATTCCATGTTTTCCCATTTCCTATTGATGCTCATTGAAGTGGGTTCATGTCTTCCCAGTTTTCCCACTGCCACACACTGGATTGGCTCCATGTCATCCCAATTTTTCCACCTACACTCACTGGGCTTTCTCTGTGTTATCCAATTTGTCTCACTGCCACTTCCACATGTAGCTCCGTGTTTTTCCTGTTGTCTGACTGCTGCTCACGTTGGTGTCTCTGTGTCCTCCCAGATGTCCCAATGACACTAGTTGGGGTTGATTCATATCATTCTACTGCTGCTCACTGTGATGGCTCCATGTCATCTCAGGTGTCCCACTGCTTTTCACTTGGATCACTCAATTTTGTCCCAGGTATCCCATACCAGCTTACTTGGCCGGCTCTGTGTCATCTCTGGTGTTCCACTGTCATTCAGTGGGGTCGATCCATGTCATTTCAAGTGTCCAACTGCCACTTACTGGTGTGGCTCTGCCTGGTTCAAGGTATCACACTTTTTCTCACTTGGGTTGCTTTGTATCATCTCAGGTGTCCTACTGACTCTCACTGGGGTAACTCTATGTCATTCTATGTGTCCCAGTGTCACTAATTGAGGTTGGTTCATCATCCTACTGCCACTCACTGTGGTGGCTTCATGTCGTCTCAGGTGTCCCATTGCCTTTCACTTGGATCACTCCATTTAGTCCCAGGTGTCCCACACCTGCTTACTTGGCTGGCTTCATGTCATGTCTGGTGTTCCACTGCTGCTCCCTGGGGTGGCTCTGTGTTGTTGCAGGTATCTCACAGCGGTTCACAGAGGTTGCTTTGCATTGACCTAGGTGTCCACCTGGCACTCAAAAGGGTCGTTCCAAGTCATTCCAGGTGTCCCACTGTCACTTACTGGTGTGGCTCTGTGTGGTTTCAGCTGTCACACATTTGCTTAATTGGGTTATTTTGTGTCACCCCAGGTGTCCTACTAATTCTAACTGGTGTAGCTCTTTGTCATTTCAGGTGTCCCACTGCCACTCACTGTGGTAACACTGCGTGGTCCAAGATATCACACTGCTGCTAACTTGGGAGCTTTTTGGTCACCCTAGGTGTCTTACTGCTTCTCATTAGAGTGGCTCTGTGTCATCCCAAGTATTTCACTGTACCTCACAGGGATTGCTCAACATTATTCCAGGGATGCCACTGTTAGTCACTGAAATCTCTTCCTGTCATTTTAAGTGTTTCATTGTTGCTCACTGTGGTAGCTCCATATCATTCCAGGTGTTCTAAAAATGCTCCCTGTGGTGGCTCCTCATCTTCTCAAGTTTCCCACTGTTGTTCACTGAGGTGGGTCTGTGTTGTCCCATGTGTCTTACTGCTGCACAGTGGGGTGGCTATTTGTCATCTAAGGTGTTTCACTTTCGCTCACTGTGGTGGCTCTGTGTCAGTCAAGGTATTTCACTGTCACTCACTGGATGACTCTGTGTAATTCCAGTTGTCCCACTGCCTCTTACTTTCGTGGGTCTGTGTTGTCCCAGATGTCCCACTGCAGGTCAGTGGGATGGTTAGCATTGTCCCAGGTTGTCCCAATGCTGCTTCTGTGGGTGACTGCATCGTCTCATGAGTTTCACTGCTATCACTGAAGTGGCTCTGTGTAATCTCAATGGTCTCATTTCCCCTCACTGGCGTGGCTACATGTCATATCAGTTGTCTATTTGTTGCTCACTGTGTTGGTGCTGCGTCATTCTGGGTTTCCCATTTCTGCTTACTGAGGTGGCTCTGTGTTGTTTTAGATGCACAACTGCCATTCACCAATGTAACTCTGAGTTGTCTTAGGTGTTCCACTGCCACTCAATGTGATGTCTGCTTCACCTCAGGTGTTCCACTGCTGCACATGAAGTGGCTTCTTGTAGTCTCAGTTTATGCATTGACACTCACTTGGGTAGCTGTGTGTCATTCCTGGTGTCCCAAAGCATCTTCCTCTTGTGTCTCTGCATTGTCCCTTGTGTACCACTGTTGCTCACTGAGGTATTTCCAAGTTGTCCCAGGTTTTACACTGCAATTCACTTCCTTGGTTTTCTGTTATATCAGCTATTGCACATCTGCTCATGGGGTGGCTTGCTCACTGATGCAGTTTTGTGTTTTCTCAGGTGTCCTGCTGTCACTATTTGGGTGGCTCTGTGTCATTTTAAATAAACCACTGCCAATCATTAAGGTGGCTCTCCATTGTCCCAGGTGTCTCATTGCCACTCACTGGGGTATCACAGGGGTACAGCTGCCACTACTTTGGTGGTTCTCTGTCTTTTTAGGTGTCCTACCACTGCTTAGTGTGGTGGTCCAGTGCTGTTCCAGAGGTTTCACTTCTGCTCCCATGGGTGGCTATGATTGTCCCAGGTGTCCCACTGCAAATCACTGAATGGCCTTACATAGTCTCAGGTTTTACATTGCCCCTTACTGGGGTGAATCTACATTAACCAAGGTGTTTCTTTGTTGCTTACTGTGTTGGTGCTACATTGTTTTATGTGTTCCACTTCTGCTTAGTGGGGTGGCTCTGCATCATCTTAGATGCACAACTGCTACTCGCTGGGGTAACTCTGAGTCATCTTAGTTTTCCCACTGCTGCTCACTAGGGTGGCTTCTCATCACCCCATTTGTACTACTATCATTCACTGGGATGGCTCCATGTTGTCCCAAGTGTTCCAGTGCCACTCATTTGGGTGGCTTTGCATCATTTCAGATGTTTAACTGCTACTCATAGGTGGCTTCATGTAGTCTCAGGATACCCACTGACACTCAATTGGGTGGCTCTGTGTTATTCCAGGTGTCTGAATGCCACTCACTGTCTAATACTCTGTTATTCCAGTTTTCCTCTCACTGCCACTCACTGAGGTGATTCTGTCTCATCCCAGGTGTTCCACTTGTGCTCTTTGGGGTTGCTCCTTGTCATTCCAAATACACCACTGCTGCTCACTGTGATGTCTCCGTATTGTCCCAGGTGACTTACTGTCACTCACTGGGGTGGCTCCAGATCATCTAAAGTGTTTCACTTCTGCTGATCTGGGTCGTGCTGTTTTATCCCAGCTTCTTAGTGGACTGGTTATGGGTTATCTCTGGTGTCCCATTGTCACTCACTGGGGTGGTTCCATGTGGTCGCAGGTTGCCCACTGCTGCTCACTGGGGTGGCTCCATGTAATCCCATGTGTTTCACATCCATTCCATGGGGTGGTTGTAGGGTAACCCTGGTGTCCCACTGCTGCTCACTGAGGTGGCTATGTGTCATCCCAGGTGTCCAAGGTTTTTCCCTGGGGTAACTTTGTCCCATTCTAGGTGTTTCACTGCTGTTCCCTGGGGTGGCTTTGTTTTGCCCCAGGTGTCCCACTGTTGCTTATTGGAGTGGCTTTGCATCATTTCTACTTTCCCACTGCTTACAGTGCTGCTTACAGGGGTGGCCTTATGCTATTCCATGTGTTTGCTGCCACTCACTGATGTGGCTTCAGGTCATTCCACGTGTTCCGCTGCTACTCACTAGGATGGATCTATGTCATCACGGGTGTCCCACTGCTGCTCTCTTAAATGAATTTGCATGATCCGATCCAAGTTGTCTGAATGCTGCTCTCTGGGTAGGCACTTTGTTCATTTCAGGTGTCCCACTGCCACTGATTCAGGTGGTTCTGTGTCATCCCACGGGTCCCATAGCCACTCTCTGGGATGGCTTAATGTTATTCCAGGTATCCCACAGCTGCTCACTGGAGTGATTTCACATCATATTCCACTGATTCTCAGTAGACTGGCTTTGTGTCATTCCAGGTGTTTCACTGCTGCTCACTGGGATGGCTTTGCATAGTCTTAAGTGTCAAAATGTTGCTTATTGGGTGGTTCTGTGTCATCCCAGGTGTCTTACTGCCTCTCACTGGGTGTCTCTGTGCCATCCTAGGTTTCCCACTGCCATACACTGGGCAGCTCTGTATCATTCATGGTGTCCTACTGCCTTTCACTGTGGTGGCTGTATGTATCCCCTTGCCACTGAGAGGGTTGGCTCTATGTCGTGTCAATTGTCCAAATGCTGTTCACATGGGTGGCTTAGTGTCATTCCAGGTATTTCACTGTTGCTCATAGAAGTCACTCCTCATCATTCCAATGATCCCTCTGCCACTTTCTGGATGGTTCCATGTGATCTCAAGTGTTCCACTACAGTTCCTGGAAGTAGCTCCATGTTTTTCCAGGTGTTCCAGCGCTGCTCACTGGGGTGGCTCCATGTTGTTACTAGTGTCCCAAGGCTGGTCCCTGGGGTGGCTTTTTTGTCATCTCAGGTGTCCATCTGCAGCTCACTAGGGTGACTCTGTGTCATCCCAAGTGTCCGACTGCCACTCACTTAGGTGACTTGGCATCAACTTCGGTGATCCACTGCCACTCAATAGGGTGAATTTGTTTTATTCTAGGTGTTTTACTGCCACTCACTAGGGGGCTTTGCATTCCAGGTTTTTCATTGCTGTTCACTTGGGTAACTTCATGTCGTCCCAGGTTTTCCACTGCCACTCACTGGATTGGCTACATGATATCCCAATTGTCCCACTGCCATTCTTGGGGTATTTCCATGTCATTCCAATTGCCCAAGTGCTCCTTACTGTGGTGGCTCTGAGTCACACTAGGTGTTTCATTGCCACTAAATAAAATGACATTGGGTCGTCATTTGACATTGGGCCATTCAGTAGAATCATTCTGTTTCCCCAGGTGTCCCACAAGTGCTTATGGGCATGGTTCTACATTGTCGCAGCTGTGCCACGATCTCTAACTGGGTGGCTCTGTGTGGTCCCAGGTATCCCACTGCAAATCACTGAAGTGGTTCTGTATTATCTCAAGTGTTCCACTGCCTCTCACTAGGGTGGCTACATGTCATTTCATGTGTCCCACTGTTGCTCACTGGTATTATTCTGTGTAATTTCAGGTTCTCCACTGCCAGTCACTTTGGTGGCTTTGTGTCAACACAGGTGTTTCACTGCTACTCACAAGGTGGCTTTGCATCATCTCAGAGTTTCCACTGCTGCTCAATTGGGTGGTTCTGTGTCATTTTTTTAGGTTGGTGCAAAAGTAATTTCCATTTTGGACCATGAATTTTAAATAATTATAACTAGGCTTAAACACATCTTTATTAATCAAAATAGAAACCATTACAATCATCACATCTTTGCCAACAAAAAATAAGTTTGTTTATCCCTGTGACAATCCCGAGGTATGGATTTTTATATCTCACAAAAACTCATGATTCAGGATTTGATGAATTCTTGGAAAGCATTTTCTGCATCCTGCTGGTTGTGGAAGTGTTTTGGGAGCAAAAAATTGTCGAGATGCTTGAAGAAATGGTAGTCGGTTGGCAAGAGGTCAGGTTAATATGGCAGATGGGGGACAAGTGGGTTAGGGAGGGGAGAAAGGGGAGGAGGTGGGAAAGGAGGGGGGAAGGTAAATATAAGGTGATGGAAAGAGAAGTCACATTAGGTGGTGAACTTATTATACATCAAGTTGACAATGCACTGTAGAATTGTATGCCTGAAACCTATGTAATCCTTGCTAACAGATGTCACCCCAATAAGTCTAACAATAAAAATGAATTATATAAAAAAAATAAAACAGTAAATAGTAAATAAAATAGTAAAAAATAAAAAAAAATTACAATAAGTGGGACACATAGCCTACACAAAGAATGCATCTAGAGCACCCAGTGCTCATGACTGGGAAGACTGCATTGTGGGGTCTCACAGGACATCTATTACCTAAAGCTACTCTAAGACCAGGAGGTATAACAGCCCTACTTAATACATAGTAACAAACACAAGGAGGCAGCCAAAATGGAGAGACAAAGAAATGCGTCCCAAATAAAAGAACAGAACAAAGCTTCAGAAACAGAAATAAATAAATGGAGGCAAGCAATCTATC
>PVJL010011329.1:0-43616 GCA_004026885.1 Lyroderma lyra
GTGTGTCTGTGTGTGTCTGTGTCTGTGTGTGTGTGTGAATCGATCTCTCATAGTCCTTTGCACCAAGTTAGGTTTGTGGCAAGTGATTCCACTTCTTTGCAACTTTCCTCCCCTTTGTAATGGAGGTGCTGTGCAGGGGAACCCTTGGGGTAACATAACCAGGAGTCACGTATGCCAACAAAGAAACAGAAACAAAAAACTTGGTGCTCTACCAAAGCTGGTGCCGTTATCCCTGCTGACGGAGAAGCTGTGAAATGCAGCGGGCAGGCCTGGACTGAGATGGTGCCTGGGTCATCCCTGTGTGACATGAGACAGCCAGCCCACTTCTGAGCCTGGGACCCCTTCTCGTTAAAAATGAGGGTACTGTTGGCTACTTGAGGGTTACACAAGCCCCTCTGTTATTGTTCCAGCTGTTCTGTAGGCCCCGGAAGTGTTAGGGACAGTGGTTTCCTCCCTGACGAAAGGGCTGCCTCTGGGCAATGGCCGTGAGTGGGCTGCTCACAGCCGTTTCCCCTTGTGACCCTCAGGGGTCATGTTCATTTCCAGCTCTCTTCCCAGAAAACCTCATTCTCCCTGTTTCTTCCACGTCCTGCTAATGGCCTCTTTGTGACACGAAACGGATTCTTTTCCGTAAGAGGATACTGGCAACGTGAGGACACTCTCAGTTTCCTGGAAACAGCCCAGGTTGAACCCAATGACCACGCGGACCCTTGGCCAGCACTTGTTCTAGGTGCTGGAGACACGGCAGCGGACAGAAGTCCCCGTGTTCGTAGGCGTGTTGATCCTGTGTCCCCCAGCATGCCAGCGTATGCCCCCGAGCAGGCCAACCTGTGTCTGTGCGTGTACTGAACCTGGCTGCTTTCTTGGGATCTGGTGAGGGACAATACACAAATCCATAAAAAGTTACAAGTGGATCCAAACCCGACCCGGCTCGATCTCTGAGAACACGACTGGCCGTGCAGCCGGCACGTCTCCAGCTGTGACGTTCAGGTCTGGGGGTGGGGCCCAGGGACTTGCATGTCCGACAAGCTTGGAGGCTGCTGGTCTAGGACCACATTGTGAACACCAAGGCTTTAAAGTGATACCTTTTATCAGCCAGCACCACCAAATGGAACCTTAGTTTTCTTCAGCTTTCAGTGACATTCTGAATCACAAAGGAGGGACGGCTTTCCTTAGTGTCCGGTCGTTGGCGGTCTGGGGCTGGGCCGTCGGTGGGTGGCAGGCCTTGGCCCCGGTCTGCGGTGACTGGGGGCGGCGTTCTCACCCGCGAGCACTTCCCCCACCTCGTTCTCACTGGATAAAACCTTAATTGTCGGGCAGTCGAAAGGAATGGATTCAAGCATCTGCATTTAACCGTCTTAGTAGGTACTTTGAGTTAGGCTGCGTCACCTCTGGGGGGGTGACGACACGCTGGCGTTCTGAATACACGTGCAGTGTCTCTCGGACAAATCAATGCCCAAGGGGCAGGCGCCCCTTCGCTGTTTACTGAGCTGGGCAGCGAGCGAGCCGGAGCCCTGGGGTCGTCTCGTGTCATGCACAGCGCCATGGGGGTCCACGGCCTTTTCCTCCACGCCACCCGCGCCGAGCGGGAGGCCAGCGGGAGGGTCGCAGCCCCAGTGCGTGTACTTTAGCCCCAGTGCTTCCCACGCCCAGACCCGAGCTCTCGAGTGTATTTAAATCATTTAAGTGACGGTGAGAGCCAAACAGGCAGAGATGGCCAAGATGGTGAAAATGCTTTAAGTCTGTTAACGAGGCGCTCTCCACTCTGGGGGCATTTCTCTGGGAACTATGGCAAATGCCAAGTCCACGTCAGAGTCTGGCAAACAAGCAGGTTTACCTCACCGCCACCTACCACGGCATTAGGCATCAGGGTCTAAAGCAGGACCCCCCGCCCCACCCCGACCCCCGTGCTCAGAACCGGCGTTCCCGGAATCGCACCGGTGAGGCCGGGGCTGGCGGGGCCTGTACGCACACGGTGCTGAAGAAGGCACGAGCCCGGCGGCCACGGCCTCTGGCCAAAGGCCTGACGCAGGGACGTCTCTCCAGGGGTGCCTGATGGTGCCCCAGGCATTGTCAGGGGTTTGGACGGAGAGTGCCCTCACCTGCAGCACGAAAACTGCGTTATCCTTTCTTTACACACGAGAAGAGACAATTTCTTCTCATTTTGAGTTTATTTAACATTTCATCCATTTGAGCTGAAACAATACATTAATTCCTCCGCGGGCGACACACTGCTAATACTGAAATGAAAACTGCCCGTCAGGTGCGTGCAGCCGAGACCCCGACGGCACGTCCTCACGCCCCTGAGCTGTCCGCCGTCACACGCTTATCGCACAGGATGTGACCCTGCCTCCGGAAAGGCCTGTCTGAGGTCAGCACAGATCGATTCATTTGTTCCTTTTCATCAACCACAATTATACACTTGAATTTCCTACATAAAAGCATTAAGAGTCAGAAGCTTCCATAAATAACATTTGAAAAGACACATCTCCGTGTTCCTTTTCCCGTTTTCAGCGATGTCTGGCCGTATCTTCCCGGCGTGTAAAATCTTCAGTTAGTCATCCATCTCCCAGCCAGCCATTAATTTTTCACTGAAGGTGACAATTCTGAAATGGAGCTACCGAGGAACCAGGGTGGGGGTTCTGAGATCAGCTGGGGCAGGTGGGGGGCTCAAGGGCTGTTTTCTCGTTAAAAGCACCTTTTAAACACGGCATGGAGATCTGCCTTGAATTTCAGGCTTTTATCCCTTCTTAACAAGAAGCGTCTATGGCAACAAAACGTATCCGAGGCCAGACTGTGTCACGGGGAAGTTATTGTGCTTCACATGGTTTAAGACAGAAAATCTAAATGGGAACATTTTGGCAGCATAGAGGAAGGCTCAGAGTGGCCCAAAGCTTCAGATCCATCAATCTTTTCAGAGAAAAGAGAAACCCAGACACAAGGCACACCATCTTCTCTTTATGAGGAAATACAATCTGGTCACATTGTCAGGAAAAAAATCTGCCCAAACTAGTTTCTCCATTTTTTTTTTTTCACTTACAAGTCTCTGGATGACAATGGAATTGAGTGGTCTACACTCAATGACAAGCACACTGCATGTGCCTTTGAACATCGACAGACCTGAAACCTAATCTCCGTTACATTAAATATATTCAGTGTGCAACTACTACAGAGGATGTAAACAGCGATCCATTGGTTCCTTATTTTCAAACAGGAGGGAATGGAATCTACAACATTCAAGTAAAATTCATTTAGTCATTTATTCACATACACATTATCTCCCGATCTTTCCGAAAGTCAAAGAGATCCATAAAGACATCAAGACGAGACACGGAGGCAGCTGGAACTGTGCTCTCACTTCTAAAAACCGTCCCAACGAACCGGATTCAACCCAGATACAGCACTGGCATTGAGCGTACTTCCAAAACGCAACCCTGGTGCATTTCAGTTATTTGCTTATTTGATGTAAATAATTGAACATGAAATCAGTAAGTACAACATCTTCATGAGAATGTAAAACAGAGTAAGTTTAAAAGTGAACCAAAAACATGATACGAGGGCGCAGTTGCTGGGAGCGGGGCTGGCTCGTCACGCTTGTCGGCTACTGTGACTTCGGGGAGGTATATGAGGGGTTTTTGTCCCCAAAGCTCATCCCCTATTTCGGGGGGAACTACCTCTAACATTTATGAGTCATTTCTCTGTAGTTTAGCCTTAGAGCTTTTGTGGTTTGCCAAATCACTACTGAGCTCTCCTTGATTGGAAATGAGTGAGACACAAATTCAATATTTTAACCGGATTGCCTTTTCACTGACTGAGAATCAATATTTATCGAGCACATACTGCGCGTCTACTCTATGCCTAGCAGTGCTTTTTAAAACTCTAGGTGAGGGCTGGGATATTGTCTTTGAAAAAACAGTCACTATAAAAGCGACTGGAAGGCTGCGTCTGTCAATCATGCCATGATTCAAATGTGAGGGAGCCACCGGTGTCAGGCACCCGTGCTGGAGGCGGCAGCCCGCCTCCACAAGGTTTCTGGGACGGGGAGCACCCCTGCGGGTCGGGGCTGTCCTCACCGAGGCCGCCGGGTTTGAGGCCCCCTTCCCTGCTCTACAGTCCCTTGTTGAAGTACACACGTCGTAATTCAGGATGGGCCTCTCGGATCTTGGCTTGCAACTCAGCCTCCAAGCTTGTCACAGACATGGAACTGGGAGAAGGGAGAAGGGACAGAGTCATTACATGGGCAGTGGTGGGAACTGGAAGGTTCTGCTCTCTTCAACAGGGGCGTGGCTGTAAGAATCAAGGTGATAGAGGGCTCCCTCTCCAGAAGGTGTGAGTCCCTATTTAAGAATGGCGGGGGTCCAACACAGAGGTGGAAAGGGGGGTACAGGACAGAGCTCTTCAGCAGGTGGAGGGACCTGAGGAAGTCTGTTCCAGAACACCTCATCCAAAGCCTACTTTGGGGGCCTAGGGCGTTAAAACCAGATGTTTGGGACCTGTTGGCCCATGAAGGGCATTACAAAGCCAGAAGTCTGGTAACACTTAGCACAAAAGCAAAACACCACCACACTGCTTCTCTGTGCCTTGTTGTTAGACCAGAAGGAGCTGCAGACCTAGGTTTATACGAAGCCAATTTAACACCTGTCAATCCGGGCTTCCCGGGCAGCTTGGGGTGAGCGTGCACAGTAAGGCTCTTAAGGCAGAAATCTAAGTAGAAAGATGGGGAGCAGGTACACCAGGCCCCGGAGCTAAGTGCACGTGACTGCTGTCACTGGGGCTACAGGTGCATTGCACCAGAGTTAACCCAACTCTTACAACAGAGGAGAGCAGTTTCACATGTGATGGCAGCAGGCAGAAGAGGGCTGGGTAAGGAGAGTTTTGAAATTAAACAGATGAGTGTGTGACTTCTGCCTCCCTCAGCGTCCCACATCCTTCTGAGTCTCAACTTTTTTACGAATGAAACGAGGGAACAGCCCCCGCGTCTTCAACTGGTTTTCAGGATTAAAGCTCGTGACCGTCCCAGGGGCTGACAGGTACGTACCTCTTCTGAGGAAAGAGGGCGCAGCACAGAGGGGTGGCGAACACCAAACTGAAACACAGAGACGAGGCAGGTCAGACTGTTGGGAGCGGTCCGCTCGGCAGACTCTGCTCTTGCATTTGTCTAACAACCCCCATTAGCTCGGGCATTGTGCTGCCTCGCGAACCCACGCCCTGCTCGTGTCACCTGTCACACCACGGACTAACTTTTGATTTACAAAAAAAATCAAGGATAACAGGCACTTTAAAAACAATGCTGCAAATAGACCCCAAAGGCAGGTTTCCCTAAAGAGCGTGACTTCTAGCTAATTATCGGACTGTGAGTTCCAGGCGTTCTGCGATGGTCTCACTGTCAGAAGCGGGGCCCCCCGATATCCGCGCGCCCCTGCCCTTTCGCGTCCTGCGTACGCATCTGCAGAAAAGAAGCTCCTGCCGAGGCACCGTACTCACCAGAAGCCCACCAGTCCGACTTGGATGGGCGCGCTCATCCACGGGAATCTCTGTGTTGAGAAACAGGGCATGGGCAACGCCTTTCACACAGGCTTCTGGAGGCCGTTTCTTCTGCTCAGGAAGCAGACGCGACCTCGCTCCCCCGCCCCAGCTGCAGCTGGCATGTGATGCGTGAGATGTGGGGGACACTGCAGGACGCACGTGCATCCTGGCTTCCTGCAGCCCCCGCCCCTGATCTGGCAGTAAACGCACATGCAAGCATCAGGTGGCTTCTCAGCCCCCGCCCCGGCCCCGGCCCCGGCCCCCAGGCTCCGAAGGACGCGTGGCTCGGTAGGCACAGGAGATGGGGAGACACCTGTCACTCAGCCAGGACCGATCTCCTGGCCGGCAGGCAGCCCAGCCTAGTGCCACGACTGGGAGCCCAAAGAACATTCTCTCAGGTGTTTGCCCTCGCGGCCCAGCCCGGCCCCGCCAAGCTTTGTGCCCCGGGGCCTTCAGAACAGCTTCCTCAAAGCCTGTGGGTGAAGACGGGCCAGGCCGCACTCAGGACGCACCCGAGACGGCGCCTGGGACGAGGGGAGCCCCGCGCTGCCCGCTCCCTGTGTTAGCTGCCGGCGCACAAGTCCGGGCCTGGTATTTTCTTATTTTAATGGGGACGAATTAGTTGGTTCGTCTTTTGCAGAGTAAGTACTGTTAGATCTTCAGTTTTCAAAAAGGAGAGGTACCAAAACACACAGCACAGAAAGCAGTGAGAGGCTCGGTCATAGAAATAAGGCGACAGAAATAGCTGCAACCAAGCTGCGAACTGGCTCCAATGAGGTCAGCCAGTTAAGAGTCACACCGACGGTCAAGAGCACGCTCCCTCAGAGGCTTGCGTGGGAGGCATACCCGGGTCCCCGAGCAGACTCCTCCGGCCAAAGGGTGCTTCCCACAGGGTAACGGGAGGGGACAGAGGCATGGGCTAGAGAGGAAGGGAGAAATGTCAAGAGGAGACAGAGCCACAGAGCTTACACAGAGGGGCACACCCCTCAAAGCAGAGCAAGGAAAGGAAGTCGTGGGTCCTGGGCACCCGGCTCTGTCCGGTGATGAATTCTTGTAAGGAGAGGCTAAACGCTCGTCCTCACACTTCCCGGACACGCGACACCTGTGCCAGTCCACGGGCTAGGTGACGGGAAGGCAAGCCGAGTACTGAGTGAGAGCTTGCAGCAGGGTGAACCTGGTCCCATGCGGGCCCACAGGCGCAGCCCTGTCATTTCCAGGGCACCCCTGTCTGCAGCACGCTGGGCTGTTACCTCAGGGGGCAGCCGCCTGTAACCTCAAAGGACATATGCAAATCACAGGGGGACGGTTTTGTTGGAAAGACTCTTGGTAATGACACTTCTGACTCAGTCTGTGAACCCCGACCTGGACGTCACCCCTCTTCTCCTGACTCCTGCTCCAGCACCCCATCCTGCCTAATTCATCCCTGCAGAATGTCAGAGGGCTTTCGATGGCACGGCTTCTGAGGGGAAGGGGTGTAGGGGTCTGTGGCTCTCCCCTGGGAATACTCCAGGGGACAGAGGGACGGTTCAATCACTACATAGCCAGGACGCTCTGTGGCACATTTCATATCAACACACGAGGTCACTAGAGGAAGAAGCCCGGGGAACATAATTCTTCCACATGCCCAATGCTTCCGACGCTCCTAGCTGAGCCCCCGGGGAGAGAGCAGACTGAGAGCGGTGCTGCAGTGGGGTCCCCTCCCCCCACGGGTCGGTGTATCAGCGGGTAACTGGGTGGATCCAGTCAAACGCGCTCACCATCACTGCTTGCCTGAGAACTTTTTGCAAAGCTGTGTAGCGTCCCCCGATGTCACCATTCTGTTTCTAAGGCCCAAAATGATTCACCCCAAGACAGCTGTGGCCTTGACCCCAGCACACCTGCCTCCCCGTGAGGAGCCTGACCCATTCCTGACGCGTTGAATGGGGCCGCTTCCCCAACAGCACGAGCCAAACGCGCCGCCCTGTCTCGCGGTCTCCTGCCTTTGGGAAGGGGTGGGAAGGAAGGTGGGGACAGGGCACTACCGCCTTAAGTCACGGAGGTGACAGCAGGCTGCATGCAGCACGTGGAGACTTCTTGGTTAGTTTCATTCCGCAATATTTTCAGAAGTTGATGGGAGGCAGTCGCTAGATTAATGAATTATTAGATATGCTCTCCAAAGGAAACTAAACCAGGGCACTAGATACAGAGTTCTAGAAAGCTGCAGGGCCAGATTCTTTTCCTCTTTGCTGGTCGTACGGATAGTGGCTTTTAAACATACCATTCCAAAGCCTCAGCTCTGATGGAGCTAGGCGTGCACTTGACCCCTACGCGTGAGAGTGACTGAGCTAGAAGCCCTCCAGGGGTGCGGGCAGCAGTCTTCATCGACGAGAGCTTTCTCGCGGGTCTGAGATGAGAAAGGACGGGTCCCCAGAAACGCTGCTGTTCACAGAAGCGCCCATGGGCCGTGGGCCTTCCTCCCTCGTGGCGGAGGAAGGGTTCTGTTGGACTGAGAGTACGGGGACAGGGACAGCCGGGACCGGGCTTACCTTTAGGAAGGCCTTCTTCTCCAGGGTGTTCATGATAAACGGAGGGATGGCTGGAAGCAGAGGCAGACCCACTTATGTCCACTTATGTCCTCCATTCAGGTCTATTTTCAGCTCACATGCCCCCCGCCCCCCAACAATCTGACAAAACGCTGATGCCACTGTTAGGCTCCTTTCGCACCGGCAGAGCCAAACCCTTAGCAATAATTCTTTTAAATACTTTATATTGGAAAAAACAAACCCACCAAACCAAACCACTGTTCCCATTCTCTAATGTTTGAAAAATAATGTAATGCCCTTGGCCTGCCAGCGAATTCTATAACCTTGAAGGGGAGTTTACATTTAACTTTAAATATGCGACAGGAGCAGAATCGGGAACACTCCCCTCCTGGGTTAATAAAGTGAATCCAGCCTCCCCCAGGGCTCCATCAGTGTACAGAACGGGGGGCTCCGGCCTCGGGTCAGGCCTCGGGTCAGGCAGACCACGTGCCAGCTGGGCGACCCTGCAAAAGGGGCCTCACTTCTCTGAGCCTCAGTTTTCTGTTTTCTTCATCTATGAAATGGGGAGAATTGCGCCAACTGGCCACGATGATGAGATGCGATAATGCCCATAAAATGAGTTCATTGACTCCGTTTTTATCAGACTAAACTGTCCCATCAGCTACTTCAGGGTGTCAGTCACCTTCACAGATTGCAATGGGACAGAAAGACTGTTTCTTCTCTGGGGACTGAGTCATGTTTAAAAGCCACTGGAACCAGATCTGCTGGGCTGGCTGCACTCCCAAGAGGGGCCTCTTGTTTCGAAATGGGGAAGAACAAAACTGAGGGCTAACCCAGCACAGCAGCTGGACCGGCAGCCTTGATTTCGGAGTATCTGGGCTCACCCGGTGTATTGGGGGGGCTCCCCAGTCTCCTGGCAGGTTAGTGACAGAGCGCTGCTCCCGGCCGGACTCAGGGGACTCGGCCTACGCTTCACTACTGTCGTTTGCATGGTGCACCCCACCCCACTGGGCACCCCGCCGTCTCATGAGGGCGTTGAGGGGCTCCTGTGTTAACTCAGTTCCTGGTGGTTAATTCAGATCATCTCACTTAGCTGGAATGCAAATATACAGGCTTAGTCCACTTTATTGCTCTTTGCAGATACTGTGGTTTTTTTGTTGTTTTTGTTTTTTACAAATTGAAGGTAAGACCCTCCACCAGCAAAAAGATTACCACTCGCTGGTGGCTTGGGTGATGGTTAGCATTTTTTAGCAACCAAGTGTTTTTAATTAAGGTATGTGCATTGTTTTAGACATAATGCTATTGCACAGTCAGTGGAGTATCGTGTAAGCGTAGCTTTAACATGAACGGGGGAACCCCCAAATTCATGTGACTGACTGGCTTTATCGCCATGTCGGCTTCACTGCAGTGTTCTAGGACTGGGCCCGCCACTTCCCGAGGTCTGTCTGTAATGCTCCTCCAAGTTTTTCTTCACGTATTTTCTCCAGCTTTTTCTGCCCACTCCTGCTTGTCTGAGGACGAGCATTCACAGTGACAAGAGGAATTTAAAGGCAACAAAAATGATCAGTGGGGGAAGTGGACAGCAGGTGGTCAAGCACGCTCTTTGACAGCTTGCTGAGTGGCCGAGCGCTATTTGCATCCAGCTGAGATGATGGAATTCGGCATGCTCATTTTCTCCCCCTGCAAAGAGCGCGGGACCCCACATGCCTCTGGTTTCTGAGGAAGCCTGAGGACCTTCTGCAGGACCTGGTCTGAGGGTGGCTCTAAGAAGCCTGAGGAGCGGACCAGAGGCTCCAAGGAAGGAGGACAATGTGGGTTCTGTGCCCCCGGCCGTGCTGACCCCAAGCCCCAGGCGCAGAGCTGAGCAGCAGCGCCAGAACCCAGCTGGGCCCGTGTGCCAGGGGTTTCCAGCTGACACAGATAATCTCAGGTCGCAATTATTCCCACTCAAGAACTGGAAATTGCTTTTCGGCACTTACAAAGATCCAACTCCTTCCCCTCAGTCCCCATCACCCCTCCTGTCACTGCTCAGTGCCGCCCACCTTCATCTCCTGCCTGGAGTCCTAGGACAGTGTCCTGACCAGTCCCCACCCCTCAGTCTTGTTCCCTCCTCAGTGGTGGATGCACCCAGGCCGCCACCCCGGCTCCACCCTGTCAAGGCTTCCTACCCCCCAGGCTACAGCCTGGGCTCCAACTGCCTTAGGGGACTGCGTGCTCTGGGGCCCCGCCCATTCCATTCCAACCCCGCCCCCTCCCTGCCCCCCGCCCCGCCCCCACTCTGTGGCACCCGCCTCCTCGCCTCCCCACATTTCCCGGCTTCTGACACAGCCCGGCACGCTCCTGTGTTCCCGCTGCCCTGGACACCCGGCCCCCATACCCCTGGCTGTCTCCCTCACCTCTGCCCGGTCCTGGTCCCTGGCCGTCCAGTCTACGTCCACCCCAGGATGTCGGAGCCCCCCTTACCCCCTCAGCCCTCACCACGCTCTCACACAGTCTATACACTTACTGACTTGTCTTGTTCATTCTCTGCCTCCCCCCTCAGAAAGGGAGTTCCACCAAGGGAAGGGATTTCGGGGGTTCACTAATGCAAAGCGCTTCTTCCATCTGCATTTGTTGAACAAACGAAGAAACAACACAGCTCTACGCACCCATGCCGGGGGCCGCCATGAGGATCCTGGACACGACCACTTGCATGATGGCCTGTCTGGCAGCCTGTGCCGACTCGCCCAAGCGGTCCCCATTTTCGTCTGTGACAGGAATGCCAACTTTGAGTTCCCTGGAGAGCAAAACATGTGCCAAGGTCAGGGTTCGCTCACCAAACGGCTGGAGGTCTGGTCCCCACTTAGGCCAAGCACCCACTCAAGGGTCATTTTTGGCACAGACAAGTCTATTTTTAAATGACACGAACAGTTTAATCCTCACGTGATAAGCACAGAAGTAAAATAACATAGTAAACGTTGTTTAAAAAAAAAGGTAGCATTTTTATTAAAAATATGACTCAAAAGGTGACTGTGCTAACTTAAGAGATAGAATAATTTTTATGCTTATGTGCAGATTGGAGCAACTTTTCGACGAGAGACGGATATGCAATAGACGGCATTACTGAGCAAGCTGACAGTGACACGGGGGTCACCAGCAAGTTGCACTAGGGGATATCTGCTACTCACGCCGTCACTCTAACTCCTAGCGTCACCCAGCCTTGCATTATCCACTTTTTCTCATCCTTTCTTCTCCTTTAATTTTTGCCAGTTCTAGAAAAATACTTCCACAAATATAGATTCATTTTCCTTTAAACTCAAAAAGAAAACTCTGGGGGAAATTTAGAGAATGAACTTTCTGTGCACAGACCTTTGTCTGGCCCTGGTACAACTAAATCCGAGTCTGAGATACATTCTCGTAAACTTTTTATTATACAGAAGTAGAAAGAGGGTTCTAACCCCCCGTGTACTCATCAGCTCGTGTCAGCAATTAGCAACTCAGTGGCTAAGCGTGTGTCATCGGTGGACCCATCCTCACCCCAACTCCCGGTTATTCCGAAGCAGAGCCCAGGTCTCATCCCATTTTATCTGTAAATGTTAAATGCTTCAAGGTTGCACCAAAACTAAGCTAGTTCTTACAAGAGGCGTCCTAATTGCTTCTGTCCCGCAGAAGTCCTTTCTAGAAGCGCATGTCATCTTACCTTTGCCTCATTAATGGAATGTTAATGCAATTGGCAGCAGCCACGGCGGCAAAAGGAACGAAACGGCCTATGAGTGGTGAGACGTGCTGCAGAGAGAGAATTCCAAAAGCGTGATCTCACTTTTCCTGCCTTCCTCAGTGGGAATACTTATTTCTTCCTGAAAATTGCTAAGAAATGCAAAGTCCTATTTGTATAAAGACTCAGGCCAAGAGTACTTTCAGAACCGGTTTCCTCGTGGTATTTTTCCATTTCCAGCCCAGGCGTACTGGGACAAGGAGACTCCTGAGACACTCTGACAGCTTAGCGTGGTTGGTGGACAGGGGCTCTGGAACCCCAGAGCCCTGGGTTCAGATGCTGGCTGCTCCCCCTCTTCAGAGGTGTGGCCTGAGGCCCGCCGGCCACACAGCCTCGGGCGGGCTGCTTTGGTGGGTGAGCCTTTAGCACTTAATTTAGCACTTAAAACACAATCTGACTTCACTCGTAGGTGGGATAGAAACTGAAAGCAGAAATGAACGAACAAGACAAACAAACGAACAAAAACTCAACGACACAGACAACACTATGGTGCCCACCAGAGGGAAAGGCGGGAGGGGTGGTAGCAAAGGCTGAAGCGGGTCAGAATGGTGACGGACAGAGATGGGACATTGGGCGGCAAACTCGATGCAGTATACCCATGACGTATTAAACAACTGAACACTCGAAACATATCATTTTGTTAATCAGTGTCACCCTAATCAATTTAATAAAATTAAGGAAAAACACACACGCAGTGTCAGGCACAGACCAGGGCCTTGGCAGATGTTATGGGTGACATCTCATTGGAAGATTCAATTAAAATACACAGTCAGCGAGAAAAAGCGTCACAAGAAAGTGACAGGAGGGACTAGTTGGAGAAGTAACGGAGCGGCTCCGTGGAAACAGAAGTCCATACCTTCGTTAGTGCGTTGAGCCCCAAGGCCGTGGCCACAGCACCGGTGGTTGCTGACACGTAAGCTGTCCCCAGTTCACTGCAAAGCAAAAGGACACAAATAACATGTCTATGTCAGGACACTCTGCTCCTTTTTTTTTTTTTTTTTTTTTTTTTAAAGAAATGAGGGGAAAATGTGAAAGGATGGGGTTAAGAATGGAGCGTCCACAGCAACATTCGCTATCACTCTACAAGGAGAGGAGGCTCGAGAAAAGGCAAGCAGACCCATAAAGTAAGTGAAAAAGGTTCTTCACGCACGACCCCAAGCAAACACGCAGAGTGGCCCGGGGGGCCGTGGAGAGGCGGGCGGAAGCGCAAGTGTGTGACAAGGCACGGGCCTACGCGTTAGTGGGACGGCTGCTTCAGGTACGAAAGGTTATTTTTCAAAATATTAATATTCACGCGGAAAGTCCAAGTGCAGTGCTGCGGCTCGTAAAAGGGTATCTTAGTGTGTAAAAATTCTGGAAGCCTCATCTTCAGGATACAACTAAGCCTGAGCCATCCTGTTATTTAGAGACACGTCCTGATTCGAGGACGGAAGGCAGGCGTGCCGGACAATGCTGGCTGCAGACATCGTACCCTTCGTCCCACGGGATGACGGCGCCAAGAATATGAGCTGCCAACAGCCGTTCAAAGCAATGAAACAGAAAAGAAAACGACGTGTCACCCAAGTTACGCTAAAGGTTCTGGTCAGCTGGCCGCTTTGGCCTATCTGAAAATAAATTCTCTCGGGGAGGCAAAATTTAAAACCCCTTCACTTGCTTTTGGCTCCACATAGGACCCATTTTAAAGACAAATTAGGTATGAAAGTCCCCTCGGTCTCTGCAGAGATCACGCTGTTGATGCCACTCCTTCTGACGTTGGCATGTGCTCACACGCACAGGGTGACAAGCGGGTACAGCTCATCACTAATGACAGGCCAGCCCTGAGCTGCTGCTGCGTGTCCTGTGGGGGGCTGAGCCCAAGGGGGTGGAAGCCTACCTTCCTACCAGTGCCACTAACAGCGCGAGGGATGCCTGGGGAGGCAGGTGGGACAGAACAGGGATCCCGGCAGAGAGGAGAGGGCCACTCCTGATAAACACGCTCCATCAGATTCTGAACTGTAGAAACAATCTGCACCAATACAGGAGAGCACTGTCGCTGAATCGAATGAGCACCGGCCAAGTGCAGAGCACAGCGAGGTAGGTCCTCGTCTTACTTGACGGTTAAGGGAGCGTCTCCGCTTCTGTTGGTGTAATTCACGACGGCATTGAAGGACTGGTTGACCCACTGCCAGAACAGCACGGCCGGCGTAGTCCTAAAACAGAGCCATCTGTCACACAGCCTGCCTCGCGTGTGGCCTCACCACTGTGCAGGACAGGACATGGGGACAGCGGCAACTGGGAGGAGATGGGCTAGAAACAGGGGAACGCCGGGTCAAGGGCTTAGGCACTGTGTGACCAGGCAAAATTTCATCCTTCCTGCTTCTCAGCTTCCTTGTCCATTAGATACGGTGACACCCAGGTCAGAGGGTGACGGTGAGGATGGAGTTACTGTACTTCAATTCACAGAGACCCTGGCACAGAGTAGACAATAAATGTCAGGTCCCATCTCTTGGGGGGCAAATGTAGCCATTTGTAGGCTAAGTTGTCTTGATCCCTCCTACCTGCTCGTGCAACCTGATCCCTCTGTCACCTCCACCTCCATCCACACACACCTGTACATACACCTATATCACATGAACGGACGCATTTTAATTTTCTTTTGCCATTTCATTTTCTTTTGGATCTAAGATGAGGGAAAAATGCCACCTCCTTTTGAAGAACAAAGAGAGTACGCTTCCGAGGAGGGAAGAGCTCCCACAAAGCCCTACAGACTCGCATCGATACAGAATGGAGTGCAACATGAAGTCACATTTATGTCAATAAAGTTATTTACAAAAGTCTACTCTAAGCTTCTGTAATACACAACCACCTGTTACAGTTCCACCACTTACCTATAAAATGTCATCATACAACCTGTGATGGTCATGTTCATGGGCACCTGAGCTGACATTCTTCCTATCAAAATCATCTTTTCACCAGTGTCGGGATGGAAAGCCGAGTCGTAGATGTACTTCGCTCTCCATAATTCGTTTTCTGTAAGACCTGGAGGAACGACCCCTTGTCTAGGGAAACAACAACAAGCAACACAACAACTGTTCGTTTCAAAGCCAATACCTCACAGTGCTCTGCAGGGTTTTCGAGTTCACATCTACCTAAGACAGCTGAGCCCGAGGGGGTGACGAGTCTGGCTCTCACACAGAGTCAGTGACGTTTTAGTAACACAAAGGGCAATGAACACTTAAAATGAACACTTCAAACCCATCTATCTCAAATTAACCTATAATTTGGAAAAACAAAAACTTAACTTGTCTAACAGGGAAGCAGTCAACTTTGAAATAGTGATTGTTTTAAACGACCTATTTAAAGGTATATTTTCAACTTTGCAAACTCTAAAGTATTTTAAACCAATCAAACAAAACCGGTGGCAATCAAGAATATTAATTCCTTTTTATTTCAATAGTTTGAAAACCCAGGTTGGAAAGGCTCATTCTTTTTTTTACTCCTTATCAAAGAAACACATATTCATTGCTAGAAATTTAGAACACATAAAATTCATTAGAGCAACTAGAACACCCATCCCCTCACCTGCTCGTCAGTACTGGTGATGTTTTGGCGAATTCGCTCTCAGTGTTTTCTAAGATCTACATCCGCGATGTGTTTACTTAAGGATACTTCACCAAACTGCTGCTTTATAACCACCTCTTTTTATTCAACAATACTTTGTAAACATTTCTCTACATCTGTAGCTGTTCTTCTGTATCATTTGTACTGGGTAGAATAGTGTCCCCCGCAAATTCCCATCCACTTGGAACCTCAGAATGTGACCTCATTTGGAAACGGGGTCTTTGCAGGTATCATTAGTTAAGACGAGGTCATGCTGGGTTAGAGTGGGCCCCAAATTCAAATTCAATGCCAGAAGCCTTACCGGTGCCCCGTGGCTGCGGCTGCGGGCGGTGGGTGTATTGCAGGGAGGGGGCAGGGCACTGTGCAAAGGGAAACTCACAGATTGGCACCTGTGAGGTGGAGGAAGTGACGCCTTATATCAGGTGACTGGGAACCCTGGTCATCTGTATTA
This sequence comes from Lyroderma lyra, assembly GCA_004026885.1. Classification (NCBI taxonomy): domain Eukaryota; kingdom Metazoa; phylum Chordata; class Mammalia; order Chiroptera; family Megadermatidae; genus Lyroderma; species Lyroderma lyra. Next base: position 15,854 of record PVJL010011329.1, read on the forward strand.
TGGCTCAGCAATGGCAGATAAAACATGTCTTCCTATTTCTGATACTTTTTTTTTTGTAAAAAGATTCCATTGCAAAAAAAGAGTTGTAAAATCACTAAGTGAAGGTTTAAATACAATAGGCTAACAGGAGGCTCTATTACTATATAAAGCCAAAAAGCACAATCACTAATGTCACCTGTAATCGTGCACGATCTTCCTTGCATTCTCTAGTTGTTCGTTGGTTAACAGGATATTCCTGGGATCAGTTACGGTGAAGAAATGATTGGCTCGTCCAACGAAAGTGCTTTGATCCCATCGAGGCTCTCTGATGTTGATGTTTGGTGGGAGTTCTCCAGACATCGTCTTGGACTAGGGAGGGTCAAAAAGACAAGTACAGTTAAGACTTACAATGTCACGACACATTTAGAAACTTGATCGTCTCACTAATCTTCAAGTAAAGAATTATTCACAAAAACAATTTCGCTGTAAGTGGCAGAAAGATAATCTAAATCTAAAGCTAACTCTGTCCATAAATCTCAACCAAGCTTAAACCAAATTTCAGTAACTTCCCGCATAGTTCTCTTTTCCAAGTCCATGGTATTTCATCACTCCTTACTCTTGGAAATCTAGAAATACTCTAGAAAAAATGGAAATAATAGAAAAAGTTAAAAATAATATCAAGAGTAACAGAGTCTCATGTTTGAAAATCTTTTGCTAGGTGAAACACTTCAACTGCATTTTGGTAGAACTGTGTTTGTTATTTTATTTTTGGTATGTGGGTAGCTCCCTGACCGGGAATCGAACCCAGGCCGCAGCGCTGACAGCGCCAGCGCCGAAGCCTTAAGCCACTGCACCATCAGGGAGCTTCGTGTTTGTTATTTCTACCAGTGGGACAGGAGTGAAGTCCCCGGGTGGAGGGACGGGGGTGAAGTCCCCGGGTGGAGGGACGGGGGTGAAGTCCCCGGGTGGAGGGACGGGGGTGAAGTCACGGGAAGGAACGGATTTGGTTCCCCTGCAGCCGAGTTCATGTGGAAAGAGCACGGCCACCCCACGTTCGTGGTCCCAGACATACTCAGACCTGCTGCCAGCTCCACCCCACAAGAAAGGTTGAAATTGGTCAATTATCAGACCCCGTTTTAGAGAGGCGTTTGAAGGGCCTTGTAGTTCTGACAGTATTTCCTGACAATGAGTGGCTACAGTGGTCAGGTGACAAGTCAGCTGGGAAAACGAGCGGAGGCGACTGGCTTTCTTAAACCGCTCGTGAATCCAGGAGCATCCCATCTCGCAACAAGCAGGGCGCGGCTCCAAGGAGCTGTGCAAAGTGCACGGCATTTGTAGGCAGGAGGGGGAAGGGCTGAGGAAAGAAAGGATGAACTCATCTTCCCCTGGGCACGGAAAGAAGGCTATGTGGCCGATGACCTCCTAGATGCTGGCCAGAACATTCCAGACTGACCAGTTAGGATTACATTCCTGGGGAAAGGTCGAACGGGCAGTTAGGTCAGGTGAGTTTTGCTCTGGTGTCCCGGGCTTAGCCCAAGCCACTCCATTTTGGACCTGTTGCTGCTTTTCAACAGTTTTATAACAGGGGCTTCTCAGCTAGGATCATCCGCAGGGTCCCCTGGGGGAAGTGACTGTCGCTCAGCTTCCTGGGGACAGCGTGAATGAGTGCACAGCCACAGGGGCCAAAGGAAAGCTTCAGAGAAGGAGGTATCTGCTGAGGTGGGTGTGGCAGGGACAGGGAACCATGCCATTCCTCAGAGGGACAGACTGCACAGGACACCAACGGATGTGTTCAGGAATGTGCAGGGGGCTCATCAGCTTTCTAGCCCCGGAAGCAAATGGAAGGTTCCACCCAAGGAGTCCGAAGGCAGGGGTGGGGAGGGTGTCCTGTCGGCCCCGTTTGCCTGAGGCTTTGCCAGTCACGCAGGCCACTGAGCCGGCTTCGGGAGCTCAGGGAGCCCGGGACCCACAGCCACAGAGGGGCTTCCCCCGGAGGGCCTTACACCACGCGGGCAGAGTTCTGATCGTCAGCACTTCCCGTTTGCATGGTCTGAATGAGGGTGGGGTTCAGGGGAGCCAGAGAGGCTTAGCAGGAAAAGCTGGTGGGAGGGCTCTGCGATGCTCAAACGCAGGCAGACCCCTCTGCAGATGCTGGGCTTGGTTTGCTTGTTTTACACATTGAAGGGGTGTGGGAACCTGCTGGGAGCAGTTGTGGGCCCTTTTGTTCCAACAGCATTTGCTCATTTCGTGTCTCTGTGTCACATTCTGGTAGTTCCCGCACTTTTTCATTATGACTTTATTTGCTATGGGCATCCGTGATCTTTGGCTTTATTATTGTCAGGGTTTTTGGGGCACCATGAGCCACACCCATACGGGATGGCGAACTTAACAGATAAATGTTGGCCGTTCCGTCTCTCTCCCTCTCCTCAGGCCCCCCTGTTCCCAGAGACACAGCAATAGTGACACTCGGTCCGCTGATGACTTACAATGGCCTCTAGGAGTTCAAGTGAAAGGAAAAGCGGAAGATCTCCCAGTTTAATCCAAAGCGAGAAATGGAGACGCTTAACCGAACCGTTAGGGTTGTCCGTGGAGCTGGGACTTTTTCCCAGTCACTGTTTAAATTATTAACACATCACAGTCGTCGTGAACCACTCTGGATGGCCTGAGAGTCTTCTTTTTAGGTTGGGCGTCACACAGTCAGGGCACAGCCATTCAAGGGTGAGGACCACCCCCGACTTCTCCGCCTGGGACCACCTCCCAGCACACATCAGGCTGATTAGCAGTCTGCTCTAACCAGGCAATGGTGAGCTGCCTCGTTTCCAAACAAGTTTACTGAACCAGCTGGTTCACTGAACTTGAATTCCTGGCTCCAAGCTGCACCTCCCTACTGGTCCTGTAATTTGGAGTCTCGGGTGGAGATGGCAGGGGGAGGGGTGTGCAGTGGAGACCACAGACCTGCTCCCTGAATCTCTGTGACCTCATGCACCTTATCACACTGCTCCAGGTTTCTGTGTCTTTATCAGCAGAGGTGTCATGCTGTCCGATAGTGACCACGGATGTTTAATAACCATGTACTGCGGGAGCTGGGCTCATCCGGTGTCATCTAACCCTCATAACAGTTTGGTTAACCGGCCCCAGGAAGTGGTGCCAGGATGGGAACCTTATTATCTGGCTGCAGCACCCCTGCTCCCTGCAGAGGTGGCTGTGGCTGGAAAAGCCTGGAAATCCTGACCCAACAGAGCTAAGGTGGGGCCCAGGAATCCGATTTGCAACAAGTGTACCAGGGGTATTCCATGATTAGTCACGTGTGGGAAACACTGTGTTTGCAAGAAGATACAAATTATAAATAAAAACACCCAAAGGCCCTACCAGTTGAGGGAAGAGCCTTACGCTCTTCGTCACTTAAATATACACATGTAGGTGGCACCGTGGCCATCTGGACGCTGGAGATCAGAGGTGGCATCCAGAGTTAGGAGGACTAGCAAGCTGAAGTGTGCAAGAGGACGTTCAGAACCTTGGTTAATTGTGGGGAGCCAAGCAAACGTAGGAGCACCGCTAACGAGCCGCGTGTCCCCCGTGGAAGCTCCGGTCCTCACGCTGGAGCCCTGTCCGCAAAGGCGGTGCCGCTGGTGGGGCGGGGGCGTGGGCAACCATACCGCGGCTTTGCGGCTGGGCATCCCAGGATGATCAGAAATGGCTCAGAAAAAGACCTATTCTTTTAAGATAAACTTTGTTTCAAACTTTTAGCTACATGCCAAGAAACTGCTTAACTACTGGGAAAAAAAAAAAAAAGAATTTCCCAAAATATCACAGAAAACAAGTCAGCCCGGAATGTGCTTTCTCAGAGACGCAGAACCAAGACCTTTACCCGAGGCTGAAGGTTAACAATGATAACTAAGGCATTAAACTGGCAACTTGGTTCAAACAATTGCAGTTTCCAAGTGTTAAGGAGTCTGGACTCCTCTGTCCCAGGGCTCGCTCTGTCTGGAGATGTGGGTCCTGTCCAGGAAGACCCGGAGAACTGCGGCCTTCTGCCTGTCTCCCCCAGCCCCAACTCCCACCCCACGGTGCAGATCCCTCTCTTCTATTAACTTTAAAACACTCAGGCAACAAGAGGGTCCTCATTCATATTCTGGTCCTCAGGACCAACTCTGGGTGGGGGTTTCCTGACCAGTATTTTAGGAGGGGTGAAGTCCTTATCCATTACAAAAATTCCATTGGTTTCTACTTGAGATGGTGACATCAGCCTGTAAAAATGATATTTCGGATATTTCACTTAAATATTTCACTTGCTTTAAAGAATCAACTCACAGAGTTCCTGATCACAAGGACAGACTAAAGCAAGCAAGAAGACACCATTCATTTTGATTGGTGACAAATGCTATTAAAGGAAAAACAGGGGAACTCTAGCAAAGGCCTGTATACAACACAGAGGAGGGAAAGCATCTTACAGTGTAAACATTTCAGCTGAGGTGGCCTTGCACTACAAAGGGTCAGCTGTCTGACCTTGGGCAGATCACTCGACCTCTCTGAGCCCCAGCTTTCTCATCTGGATTAGGAAGGCAATGCCAAGCACCCCACAGGGCTGGAAGCACGTAAAGGGGCCTAAATCACCTACACACACTTCGCAGATAATGTGGTTCCTGTCATTCTGGTATGGTTAGACACCTGTGTGTGACTCCAGGAAGAGACCAGGACAACGCAGAAATGCAAGGTCCGCCCAGGACCACGACCACTGCCCATCTCTCCGCTACTGGATTGCGCGTTCTAGGGCAGGGGCCAGGTGGCCTCCCCTGACCCCAGAGCCCCGCTCTGCACCAGGAGAGGCCAAGAGCTAGGAGCCTGAGGGGCGTGGGGTCGATGCCACCTGGTCACCTAGCAATCGCTGCTGCCCTTGTGCGCGGTGGCCTGTCCCTCCCCGCGGCAGCCATCTTGGGTATCCTCCCTGCGGCGAGTTTCGTCACGCGGCCGCCAGGGACAGCGTGGCAGGGCGCGTGGCGGCGTGGACGGGTGAGCCCCTTCCCATCGGGGAGCTCAGCGGGAGCCCAGGCTGCTGGAGGTGGGGAACTGTCAGGCAGCGGGATGGCAGGTCACCAAGGTGCAGGGAACCCTGCCCCGGGGAGTCCCAGGCTTGGCGAAGGGCTTCTGATCTCCGAGCCTTGGGGTGTCCCTGCAGCCGGCACGCGAGCGCGCGCCCCTGCCCGCGCCCGCGCCCGCCGCCGGGCTCCCTGCGCGCTTCCCATCCATCGCGGCTACGCCGCCACCCGCGACTCACCGCTCCCCCGGAGCCGCCGCCCGCGCCGCTTGCAGGACCAGAGTGGCGCCGCCTCTGTCGCCACCGGAAGCGCTTCTCCCGCCACGGCGGCCCCGCGCGCCGCCGCCGCCCAGAGCGCGCCCTCGGAGCGCGTCCCCGAGTGGAGCCCTGAGCCCGCCCCCGAACCCCCCGAGCCCGCCCCCCGGAGCCCGCCCCCGAGCCCGCCCCCGAGCCCGCCCCACTGTGCGCCCGGGCTCTCCCGAGCCGCCGCGGCCTCGGGTGCTCGCGCTTCGGCTCCCGGCCAGGCCCCACCGTCTCCGGGATGATGTCCCCGCCCCATCCTCAGGGCGCTGTGGGGCTCCGCTTAGGCTAAGGCCGTGGTTTCCCGAGGGACTGCCCCTTAAATGTCTTTATTCCCAGGGTTTTGCACGTTCAGGATCCATTCACTCACTCACCCACTCATGTATTCACGTAAACCAGGGTTCCCCAAATGTGGCTTTTCCACCACCGGTGCACCAAGGTGAGTTTAAGGGGTCCACGTGCCACGCCTGCTTCACGTCTTGGACAGAATCAGTCTCCCGGCTGTGTGGAGCGTAGGCCGCAGCGGAGCTGACGCAGAGACCGGCGGCGGCCAGTGGCCAGAGGATGGAGGTCACCAGGGCAGAGGCCGTGGTGGCTGGGACCTGGCTGGTGACAGGGCAAGTGGCCAGGATTCTGGGATTCTAGGTCTGTTTCGGAGGCAGATGAAATCTAATAAAGGACGCATTACCTCTGGATAGGCAGGTTCCATTTTTAAAGTCATAAATTCTCCCCAAATTAGCCTATCGGTATAATGCAGTTCCAAACAAACCTGGTAACTGGGGGGGGGGGGGGGGGGGGGGGGGGGGTGTGTGACTTGACAAAGAGGGGTGAAATGTATATGGAAAAGTAACGAGCCAGAAATAGCCAAAACAATTTTGAAGAAAAAGAGCTAAGTAGAGCGGGCACTCTGCTTTGGTGGCACTCTGCTTTGGTGGCACTCTGAACTCCTGGGAGTGCTGAGCCAGTGTCTGTCTGTTACAGCCTGTGCTGGGTGTTGGCCTCATAAAGGCTGAAGAAGAGCTTTCTCCCCCCAAGAGCTTGTTGGCAAGGAGACCGATGAGTAAACAAGTAAACAACTTCGTATGGAAATGGTAACGGTGTAACGCGGGCTGTGTCACACCGCTGTCGGGCGGGGTGGGGGCTGACCAGCTCCACCTGCAGAAGCGATGCCATGCGGGACAGGTAGAGTAGGTCCAGAATGTATCGGTCCTCTGTTGCCCCAGTAATGCTGCAGCATAACCCCCAAACCTCAGCAGTGTGCAGTAAATATTTCTTTTGTTTCCGAGTCTGAGCTGGGCTCTCGGGGTCACTCACGTGTCCGTGGACAGCTGTGGGCTGTTGGTGGCTTTACCGACCTTTGCAAGGCTTTCTCACTGTCGGGGGCCTCAGCTGGAACGACTGCTCCGGCTCTTGTCCACGTCTCACTCCCCCAGCAGTCTAACGTGGGCATGTCCATGCGGGCATGTCCATGCGGGCGTGTTCACGTGGGCTGGCGGTGGGGATGGGGCAAATGGAGAGAGAGAGACTCCAGGCCTCTGGAGGTCAAGGCTGGGAGCTGGCAGACACTCACTTCTGCTTTATCCTGTGGGCCACACCCACGTGCAGCTGTGCAGACAGGTGGAAAATTGAGGACATCACATTTGAAAAGCTCTGTGGTGTCTGTGTGTGTGTGTGGGGGGCTCTATTAGGGGGAGAGTTCTTTCGTTTTTTTCTTTCCCAGCATCTCACTTTCTTTTGGGGAGCTCTGCTCCCTCCTTTGTTTGAGCCTGGTCAGATTGTCGATCATGCACCTTTATCTTCTCAGGGGCAGGGACCCAAGCTGCACCAAACAGAACCTGCCCCGAATTGATATCAGACACTGGGAAAGAGAAGTCCCCCCACCCCCCAGCCCTGCTGCCAAGCGGGGATGGTGTGGATCTCGGGCTGCCAGGCTGCTCTTTTGACAGTCTATAGGAGTGAAACTGAGCTGAAAGATTCAAAGGGGACGGACATCTGATGGCCCCATGTCAGGCCCTGGGCTCAGCCAGTCCTTGAGCTTCTGGTTGTGGCAGCCAGCACGCCTACCCACATACACTTTTTTGTTTTTGAAATCATAAACTCTTTTGAGTTGGATTTCTATCCCTGACGGACCTAGGGGGAAGGGGAGGTCACGGAGGCGGTGACATTTGAGCCACATGCAACCACATTTGAAAAAGTAGGGAGAAGGCATCAAAGGAAGAAATGAGCCGAGGTCTTAAGAATAAAAAGCAAGCGTCTGCCTGTGTCCCCCACTGTTTTAAAGAAGAAACAGCCCCCATGGAGGCCAAAGCAGCATTTTCCGGCTTTTTTGGTAAGGAAATCGAGTGCTAGGGAATTCCTGCTAGGCTTGCAGGGACAAAGGTTGAAAAACTCTTGCATTTTAACACAGACTTTGAACCTTTCAGAGCATGGCAAAAAACAAAATAAAAAAAAAACAACAGAAAACAAAAAACAAACCCAAAGCTTAAGTCAGCAAAGATGGGGGGCGGTGTGGGTGCATTCCTGAGCCCCGTGAAAGTCAGCCAGCTGCAGACACGAATGAAGCTTTCTGGCAGAACCGGGAGTTACGTGAGAATCAATGTTTTTTCTTTAAAATTGGGGACATTTAAACAAAAACTTTAAGTTCTGCTTATATTAGCCAAGTTATTTATGATGAAAGAAATATATAATCACATGAATTTGAGAAGTATGGAGAAGTTCGGGTACACACCCCACGCTCTATTCCCCAGCACTCTCCCTCAGATTTTGAATCCGTTTCCTTCCAGTATTTTATTTTATTTTCCGACCCATCACACTTCTGTTCATCCTGCGCTTGGGTTTAGCTCCCGGTACGCGTGGCCTAGAAGCACGCAGCCCAGAGCCGTGGGACACAGGCTCTGGAGGGACACCCACCGGGCTCCTCCGTCTCTAACCCAGGGACGGGGTTGACACCTGGCGCCGTTGGGAAGATGACCTGAGATGCGCAGGGCGCCTGGCCCACCGTGAGCATGCGTACGTGAGAGCTGCTGTTCCTGGGGTCCCAGCTTCATGGCTCGCACAGTACTCCATACATCTGTCTGTGGGCGCTCGCCGCCTGGCATTTAACCACAGTTTTACAGTCCTGTCTTCTCTCTAGACCTCGAACCCTTTAAAATATTACTAAGAAACTCGGTCTTATTCCACTTTCTATCCCGATGCAGGACACGTGGTGGGTTCAGTATGTTATTTTATTTTACTTTATTTTGCTAAATGTGTGGTTAGAGCCGCAATGCACGTACACTATGACGGGCTGTCTTCACTGACAGTTACACTTCATAACGTTTTCTCGGGTTGCATCACCATTCACTCATTCGTACGCGCATTCAATAAATGCTTATTGCACAGCAATTACACACGAGTAATTGTTCTAGGTGCTGGGGATTCCACGTTGAAAGGCACTCGAGTGAGCACGGACCCTGTCCCCATGCAATGGACATTCTAGGAGGGGGAGACGGACAATAATCCCAGTGGCTGAGTTCATAGTGGTGGTAAGTGCCATGGATCAATGGCGCAGCGGGTGGAGAGGAGTGTGGTCAGCGCAGACCTCTGGGACAGGGTCCTTGCTCACTCGAGTGACTTTAGAGCAATTCCACTGAGTGCCGTGTGATCATCCACCGAACCAGCAACGCAGCAGAGCCTTACAGAAAAGGGAGGCAGTGGAGTGCCAGCCGGGAGCCCCCTGCGAGCTGGGCACAGAGCAGTCCCTTTCACAGACCCCGAGGGCCTAACTACTGTGTCCGTCAGGGTTTGCTGGAAAAACAGAACCAGCAGGACAGCCATCTGTCTGTCTGTCTGTCTGTCTATCGAGAGCTGTCTGGGAAGCAGCTTGCTCACACTGGCCCAAGGAAACTTGTTCTGGTCGCAGCCTCAGTTCCTTGCTGGACAGTTTGCTGGCTCTCGCCCCACGTGCTCCGATGCTGTGTTGGGTTAGGGCACAAGAGGGCACTGCAGCCACTGCCGTGAGTCACACGGTCCTGTCGGCAAGACGCTCAGGGTCCAGTGAGGAGGCAGCCAGCACCACGCAGGCAGGGCCAGGTGGTCCACGCAGCAGCCACGGAGCCCCAAGGAAGGACCACCCGGTCGTTCTGGGTACGGGTCAGTACCCAACGGGACCAACTGGCAGAGCTGACAGGCGAACCCAAGGCTTAAGGGGCAAGAGGGAGAAAGCCACGTGAAGAGGCAGGAAGGACATCCTTTGCAGAGGGAACAGTGCGTGTGGCGGCTCAGAGGCCCCGCCAGCTGGGTGGGGGTGGGGGAGCTGCGGCTTCCGGCGGAGAACGGCGGGCACAGGGCGGGCACAGGGCGGGCACATGGCAGGCCAGGGCCGGTGTCGGCCTCCCCCACCCAGACAGGGTGCGTGCCCAGGAATCCTACCTGGGAGAGGGGCTGAGGCCGGCGCTGGAGGGGGCGCCTCACGGCTTCCATCCCAGAGGAGGCTCGGGAGAGAGTGCGGCCAGGGCCAAGGGCCAGCAGAGCAAAGCGACCGATGGGCAGCTGTAGCGGGGACAATAATTTTCCTTCTCAGTTCTGGCCGGTTGAATAATTCAAATGACATTCAGTAGGTGAACGAGAGAAGATCAAGTTTTAATAAGTGCGCACCAGGAAGTCACATCAGCATGAAAATTCCAAAAACAGACAAAATGAGCTGTGGTTGTCCTCTTGGACGAAGGAGGGGGGAAGTAAGTGAATTCAGAGAGATGGGAAGAGCCATTGCTTAGCAAGCAGGTGGACACTGGGCCTTCTCGAAACAAGGGGACACTGTCCTATAGGCCTCGCTGGCTTCCTCCCTGTCCGTCACACCTAGATCACATATCGGTATCTGTGACGGTAGCGCCCCGCTTGGGTGACAGGACAGAGCAAGTCCAATCTGGCAGTTTGATTGATTAGTCCTGTGTGTGTCCACATTTGGTCCCCACATCAGATCGTCCCCATCGACGGGCCGCTTGGCTCCCTAATGGCTCCGGGCCAGAAAGCATAGTGTTCGTAGAGCTTGTGCCGTTGCACTTTCGAGGTCGGCTGAACCTGTGGGACCGGTGTGATCGGCCTGGCCTGGTGGCCTCTGGAGCGCTGTGAGCAGGCCTGCTGTTCCCTCCTGAAAGACCCTTCAAACAAGGAAAACCAAACTAGCGGGGCCTGGCTTCAGTGTAGGACCTGGTTTCGACCACAGACAATAATCGTACAAGCGTTCTTGTTTGGGGGCGAACAGTGTCTCGCATGCAAAGTATCTGCACTGCGTGCCTTGGCTCTTTGTATAAAAATAAAGCAACACTAAATATCACGTGAGAGCCAATTCTGTCTTAAATGGGTCCTGGCGGCTCTTCTGAGAGAGCTGAGTCCAACATCGTGGGTTTAAGGAACTGGTTCATTAGTCAAATTGGTCTTAATAGGGCAGACAGACAAAAAACAAAAATACTTCATAGTTGCCCCTGTTAAGCACGTGCTGTCCCTTTAACTCTGCTGATAAGAACACGGTACCCTGATGGCCCTTCAGATCCGACCCATTCATCCATCCAGCATCCATTTACTCAGCATCTACTGGTGACCCGGACCCCTCCCCCGAGTGAGACTGAGCCCTGCCCTCCGGGGAGCTGACACTGCCCTGGGGGAATGACAGTAAACACACAAATGCGGGACTTGGGGAAGGGGAAGTGAGAGGAAGGAAGCCAGAAGAGAGGACACAGCGGGGACTGGAAGGTGAGGGTGCGGTTGCGGGGCGTGGCGTTCAGAGGGCGTGTTTCCGGAAGGCTTCTCTGCGGGGTGACACTGGGGCACAGACTGCAGCCAAGGCAGGGGAGGGGCTCTCGTTACTGCAGTGTTCTAATACCGGAGTGAACAATTCTGAGGCCCAGTCCTCTCTGTGAAAATAGCACGTGTGCGCCTCTTGTCCTGACTGGGACCCTGACTGGTACAGTGTGTGCCGTGGACACTCGTTGACGGCCTCTCAAGATCCATTCTCCTCCTGCTGCAGAGAACACCCCAACGTGGAGTGGTCACGTCGTACCCCGTTTAGTAGCAGCCCCCCCACCCCCGTTTCGGTGGGGTTGAGGCAGGTCTCAGCTCCAAGGCGATTGGCTTAACCCGCCTCTTTCTAGTATGCGAGCTTGTGCAAATGAACAAGTATCACCGAGCTTCCGGTTCCTCATGGTTAAAATAACGTTCGTAAAACTTTCACCAGAGTTGGCCCGTAGATGGCACCAAAAAACAGTTTCATATCCACTCTTGCTTCGGCTGTCATTCTTGTGGTGCGTGTTGCATTTCAGCACATGTGAACGTGAACGTGATCGTTACCGTATTTCAGCAACTACGAAGCAACTTTTTTACCCTGGCTTTGACTCAGAAGCCTCAGTCGTTGGCCTTGGCCATGGTTTCCGGCTCTGCCACTGCATCTCATGTTCGCCCGTTATTCTACTAAATCTGGCTTTAAAAAAATGGCATCTGTTGATACACTGTCTGCTCTGTTTCAGAATTTGTTTCTCATGCCTTTAAGCAGTTTAAGAAAGCTAATATTTTATAACGATAACGGGTCCTAGTCTAAAACCCACGAATGGGAGGGAGAGAATTGTCCTTGGCTCTCTGTGCCAGATGCGTAATTGTCTCCGATGTACAGACCGTCAGCTGTCCTTCATCCAACGTACAGAGAGGATAGTCTTCGGAGGGACAGGCCTTACAAACCTCTAGTTCTACCATCCTATTCATTATGTGTCTCTGGACAAATCACCGCCCTCTCTGAGCCTCTGTGTCTCTTGAGTAAAATGGACATTATGTTTGACATTCTCCTCTTCCAGGCAGGATGGGTGGTGACTACTGAGCTGTGGGGCGAGGAAAGCATCTTTCTTCTCCTCCCTTAGAAAGTTCTTCTGGCTGACTCGTAATCAACACGTGACAGATTAACAGGAGACAATGACCAAATTGGATCCGCACGTGTACGTGGGGGTTCACAGGAAGGGCGCCTGAACACAGCTGGGCAGTCGTGCCTCAGGTGCCGTCTGGAGCTGGGCAGCGGGGCTGGGGTGAGCGGAGCGTGGTTTGGAACGTCCAGGGGCAAGGAGGCAATTCACATGAAGGCAGACGAGCAAGTGTTCGGTAAGCACATGTAGGCTGGGCCACCTTTAACAATGGGACACAGAGCGCACTTCGATCAAGTGAGCCTTGCGGGGCTCCTCCCTGTCCATCACACTGAGTTCCTGTTAAACTATGATGACAGCTCCCTCCCTGGAGCAAGTCCTCTGTCTAAAGGGTTTTTCCTGGGTCTTTTGTTTTTTAAAAATAACCAGCTTAAAATAGTCAGCATCCCAAAGAGGCACATGTTGGGGTGGCAAACTCTGCACCCCCTCAATGTCATGCCCAAGAATTAGGCTGTTTAGGTTAGTAGCTTTTTCTGGCATGTGGGCTGTTGTGGAAGTCACATGTGAAGTGGGGGGAGACTATTGGAGAGAAACCAAAACAAAGAATGAGGGTAATGTCCAACGAAACTCCAGTCTGAAGAGCCTGGATGTTCAAGGTGACCCTGGGGTGACGTGTCAGTCACTGGTGAAAACAGAGGGCATGCCAGATGCTCAGCAAAGGGCAGACCTTCATGCCATAGGATGGTACAAAGGATGTTACCTGACAGGAAGGATGCCAGCTTTGCAGTTAATATCCTTTGAAGTTATCTATTTTTTTCTTTTGTTGTCTGCACTTTTGGTGTCATATCCAAGAAATTATTGCCAATCCAATGTGATGAAGCTTGCGCACTCTAATTTCTTCTAAGCGTTTTCTAGTTTTAGCTCTGGTCTTTGACCCATTTTTTACTTCATTTCTATGTATGGTATTAAGTAAGGGTTCAGTTTTATTCTTTTGCATGTGAATATCCAGATTTCCCAGTAACATTTGTTGAAAAGAAACCCCAATCTCCTTTTTGTCCCTGTGTGTCCACTCACATTTCAGATGTCTGAGAGACAGCCTCAGCAGCGGGTGGTGTGGGTCCTTCACTTCCGACGTGGTCAGGGGAGGGGAGTGTCATGCAGGCAGGGGAGGAAGATTCCAGGTGAACAAACCAGAGATGTCCACTACAGCCAGCAGCAGAACCATGGCCATGAGCAGTCACTGTTTGAAGGTGAGGAATCCACGCAATTCATCCATTTATTTACCTTTATGACGAAGAGAGAAGAGGCAAAGTAAGGATTCTGAGTCTCCTCTTTCTGGAGCAAAGAAAAATGGCAGTTTAAAAAATCTTCCAAATAGATTGCAATTTGAATAGTGTTCCTCGTGGTGGCCAATCAGTAGGAAGCCCTTAGGAGATTAAAACTACATTCCACTGGGAAGACCCTGAGCCCAGGAATCTCCAAAGAGACGTTTATAGACATTTGAGTCCTCGTGCATGGTTTCTAAACAGAGAACTGAATTTTATTCTTGTAAATGTTTCCTGCTTCCAATTTTTTTTTCCTTTTTTTTTCACGTCAGACGGGTAAAGTGCCAATGTTGTAACAAGGTTTGTGGGTGGCATGTCTCACACAAGCGCATGAACACCCGATTATCACACCTATGAACTACAAAAGGATCTCCTGCCTTAAAGAACTCTAAGACTAGTAAAAAAATGTATAAGTAATAGATTTTAAAGAAAGGGACAATGGTGTATAATACTCACAACAATACCCCAAAACCTCAGGTAGAAACACAGAGGGAGCAATATAGGTACTGCTGATCCTCACTAATCCTGCTCTACAAGATGTTTCTGAAGATTAGAGACACTTAACCCATGACTTAGCAACTCATGGCCTCTGGCACATGCTCGAATGATGATTGGGAGGCTGGTAGCGGTAAAGGAAAAAGCTGTCAATCTAGAATTCTATCCTTAGCAGAAATATCTTTCCAAAAAAATGAAGGCAAAGTGAATACATTTCAGAGACACAAGCTGAAAGAATAAATAATCAACAGACCTGCACTGTAAGAAAAATGAAAGGTCAACCTTCAAGCAGAAAGATGCTATCAGATGAAAATATGAATTTACACAAAAGGATGAAAAGCATCAGAAATGGTACATGAATAAATGTCTGAGCAGATATTTAATATCTCCTTCTAATTATTGAAATGTCTTTACAAAATAATTGACTATTTAAAGAAAAATGATAGCAATGTAGTGTGAGATTTATATCATGTGTAGAAATAACATATATGAGAACAGCAGCATAAAGATTGGGAGGGAAGACATGGAAGATTCTTAACTGTCCATGAAATGGTCTAATATCCCTTAAAGACAGGCTGGGAAAAGTTGCATAAGATACAGATATAAAACCTATAGTATCTTATATCGATGTGTAATATGTATCACATACATTATATGATGTAGACAGGAGAAATATAGCTGTATCATCTGCCATGCATCTTATCATATATACGATATAAACCCCAAAGCAACATGAAAATAACCAAACACAAAATGACAGAAAATAAGGCAATCAAGGAGATACAATGGAACTTAAAAATGATTCAGCGAAGCCTATAGAAGGCAATAAAAGAGGAAAAGGAAACCAAGACCAGAGGCAACAGTGGAAAACCCATTAGGTTGTGCTGAACTACTCTCAACCACTACTCAAAGTGATATTTGTTGATCTTTAAATTTTTAATAGTGTTGATTTTTGAAATGCTTAATAACGATGGCTGAAGACAATATGGTAGGGGATTAGGAATTTCAGAGAAGCTGTATTTTATGGTCCAAAACAAGCATCCTAGTTCCTTAGTCAAGGTCAGACAAGCTTCCTCTCTTTTCACTGACATTATCTGCAATTGTTTTTGGTATAAAATCAGGTTTAATAATCCTAAAACCTCCCAAATATATATCATCTGTTATACTTGACAGTTCAGTTGTTTTATTTATTAGGAGATTAAGCACCCCCGTGATAGCGTGCCTTCTGTATTCATTTACTTTTACAAGCTCCAAATAAAAATTTGTTGAAAAGCATCGTTTTAGCTTTCTCCTCCCTTCAGTGCATGAATCACCTAGAGCTTAAAAGACCTGCCAACTTGGGAAACAAAGGAGCTTTTGTGTTTGAATTTACATTCCCAGCAATATCTAATTCTAATACCTTCTTGCATTTAGATTCACATTCTTAGTGTTTTGGGGGGAGATTTTTATAGAACAAAAGTGAAGCCTCCATTTCACCTTGGCTTCAAGAAGGAAAAATGGGGTGGGATGGGGGCCCTAAACCTCTAGCCAAACAGTAAGTAAGTTCCTCTGCAATTCACACTCTGTGCAAAGTGAAAACCAAACAGAACGCCCCTGAAATTTAGGCTACCTTTTACTCTCCTCGTTCCCTCAGCAACAGTGTTCAAAAATCAATGACCTAAGTTGGCTGGAAGGGAATCTCAGGTGTCTGTCTTGCAATCAGGGGAAGTTGTCCAGCCCCTTGTTTTCCTGGTGACAGGAAACAGGTTCCCCCTTAGGTGTTCACAGGTTCTTCCATCCTCTCTAGCTGCGTTCCTGAGCCTTTTTGTGTTGAGTGGCGGAGATGTGATGTTCTGACCGTGGAAATGGCAGAAATCTACTCGTGAGCGAGAAATGTCCTCTCCAGCAGTATACAAGTGATGTATCTTGATTGTATCGCCTTGACCTGTCAGGTGAACATAGGAGTTGAGAGAAAAAGACACCGGGCAGTGCGAGTTAGTTTGGAAAGCATTTAGGGGATTTTTCAAGCAAAGGAAGAGAGGTTCTTTTGGAGCAGCTGCTGAGCTTGAGGTTATGAAGAAATATGTCGTAAATGTCATTTGTTTCCAACAAGGTTTTGGTTAAGATTTAAATTTCACATTAAATGTATGTATATGTACACACACACACACACACACACACACACGTATTTGGCCATTGCACTGGCATTTCATTGAATGTGATGGCCACTGTACTTTATGTGGACGGGACCCCTGAGGCCTGGGTGTTGTGGCCGTGGTTGTGGTCCTTATTTTATTAATAATTTAAAGAGCACTGCCAGGACTCAGGCCTCAGGGGCACTAGACAGCAGATTAAGCCCTCATATTGGCCTCATCCTGACCTCCCTGTTCCTGCGTCCTGCAGTGTGTTCTGTGGGGATTTCTTTTCCTGCGGGAAATCCTGGGGAGCCCTCCCTCCTCCAGCCCAATCCCATCTGCCCTTTATCCTGGAGAAAAGGACCCCACCCTCCCCTACCTCCTGGGCTAATGCTGAGTGTCCCTTTCCTGCGTATTTCTGGGTGATGCAGGGACAGCATTTCAGGGTGTAGGATGGGGAGTTAAGCGGCCAAGCTCACAGAATCGTCTGGACCCAGAAGCATGTCCTCTTGCACGTGTTCGTTAGCACAGAGGGGAGATGAAATAAAGCCGGGAAGCCCGGGGACCTTAAGGAAAATGATCCGACCTGCCATGGTCTGCAGGGCTTGAGGCAGAGGCCGGGACAGGGCTGGGAGCAGCCGCATCGCAGGGCTCTGTCACTGGGATGTCACCCTTTCACTGATAACCAGGGTGCAGTTGGTACTGGCCCACGGGCTGGAATTAGCATTTAGGTTCAGGGTTTCTACAGGGGCGTCCCATGAGAGGCGCGGCTGTCACGGAGATGAGGCTGTGGGGTTGTTAATGAGCCCTCGGGGGCTCCTGCCCATGGGGGGCCAAGCCCTCCGCAGACATCATCTCACCGAGCACCTCCAACAGTCCTGCCCGTCAGTCACTGGCCGAGGAGAGAGGCCCCGGCAGGGCGGGGACAAGAAGCCGGGCAGCTCAGCAAGGCACAGGGAGGCAGGGAGGCAGAGCTGTGCTGCCCGAGGCACAATGAGGGGGACGTGTGACCTGCGCGTGGCCGCGGGCAGGGCCCGGGGCGGCCTCCGTCCTGCCCTCCCAGCGCCGTGGGCGCTTCCTCGGTCCCCTGGCTTCCGCGCTGGACCCGGAGCTCGGGGAGGCAGTCCCGGGGGAGGGGAAGGAGCCCGTGGTGTCCAGCGCTTCTGCAGCTGGTTTGCTCCTCGGGCCACGTGCGGGGGTTGTTTGAAGAGGCGGACGACGGTGGCATGTGTCCGGGACACCTGCTTTCTCTGGTCCGAGAGGACGGCGTGCCCCTCTGCGACCCCTGCAGCCCCTGAAGCAGGGGACCCCCTTCCTGGCGGTCATGCCCAGGGGACAGCGGGTGCAGAAGCCGGTCCCGCGTGGATGCCGTCGGCAGAGGGCGCCCCGGGCCCGCCGAGCGTGCGGCGCTGGGGCTGGGGCGCTCGCGGGGCGCGGGGCGCAGGCGGCAGTCCGGCATTGGCCGCAGCCCTGGACGCGCCGGCGACCCCGGCGGAGCGGCGGTGAGTGGAGGCGCCGGCGAGGACGGAGCCTCGTCGGCGGGGGCGCCCGGAGGCCGCGCAGGGCGGGCGGGGGCGCGCGGGGCGCGCGGGGAAGGGGCAGGGTCTCCCCTGGCGCTGGGCTTGGGATGAACCCCCAGAGGCCCGCGGGGTCAGCGGGCTTTGCTTCCCGGTGACTCGGAGGTACTTGAGGCTCTCACATCGGGACGTGTGTGGCGGGCCCTGCCGCGTGCTGCCCGAGGGTCGGTCTGGGGGCCCTGGGGATGGTGGGGTCACCCAGGACGGGCGAGCGCTCCCCTGGGCACCCCCACCCGGTCCACCCGCAGCACCCTCCAGGCACCCACGTGCGGCTGTCACCCGCGGCTCTGCCCGTCAAGCGAAGCCCGCCCCCAGGGGAGGGGAGGGGAGGGGACGCGGGGGCGGGGTGGGCTGCGCCCCGCGGGAACCCGCCGGCCCGCGCTCGCCTCGCGCTGCCTCTCGTCCCTACGGGCTCCGGGGAGGTGGCGGCCGTTGTCGCGGGAAGTGGCAGCGCCCTGCCCGGAGGGGCCGGAGGCTGCCCAAAGGGGCGCCCGGGCGCCTGGCTCTGGCAGCAGGGCAGCAGGGACAGAAGCTGCCCGCGGGACCGGTGCTGGAGGCGCCCCCGCCCAAGGCGGCGCCGGGCCACTGGGAGCCCCTTCCCCGAGCCTCGTCCGCCGCGGACCGTCTCTGACCGCTCGAGGCCGTCGGGCAGCGCCGGCTCTCCGGGGGCCTAACCCGGGATCCTCCCCCCACACCGGCCCCGGCGAGTGTTGCGCCCCAGGAGCCGAGCCCGGGTGCGCGCGCCGGGCAGGACTCAGGCGCGCCTCCGGGGGCTCGTGTGCTGCGGCGCCCCGCGCTGCCCGTCCCCCGAGCGCCAGGGGCTTTGGCAGCGACAACCCCGAGGCAAGGTAGGTGGCTCGGAAGGAGTTGGATTGGGCTTGGCACGAGCAAAAGTGCAGTCTGCTCCAGCCTTGGCGATCTTTGCTTTCTCTTTGCTTTCAGGGTGTTTGGGGAGCTGCTGCGGAGCCGGGGGTTTGGAGGAGCCAGGCGCTTATTTTCAGCTGCGCCTCAGCTCGGGAATGTGACTGCAGTGGACTAGCTCGGGGCAGAGGCCGCCAGTCTCTGGATTGACACTTTAGAATATGCCAAAAAGCCAGTGCTTCCCGTGGGGAACTGAAGGGCCAGCTGGTCGCAGTGACAGTGACCTGGAGCAAGGGAGTCAGAAGACAGTTGTAGAAGGCAACAGGGACCTCCCAAGGGGCTGACCGGACTGCCCAGGGCCGCTCCCGCCACCGTTGTCGCAGCCCTCCGCGGAATGCTGACCAGGCCCTCCACCCCCTGGGGCAAGGGGGCTGCCTGGTGAGCCCGGACTCCCGCGGTCTGCCTGACCCCTAACCTCTGCCTAGGGACTTGAGGGGTGTCAGACCCCCTCTGCACTCTTTCTCAGAAAGATGAGGACTCTGAACACCTCCACCATGGACAGGGCCGGGCTGGCGGTGCAGAGGGACTTCTCCTTCCGCATCCTCACGGCCTGTTTCCTGTCACTGCTCATCCTGTCCACCCTCCTGGGGAACACGCTGGTCTGTGCCGCCGTCATCAGGTTCCGACACCTGCGTTCCAAGGTGACCAACTTCTTCGTCATCTCCTTGGCCGTGTCGGATCTCTTGGTGGCTGTCTTGGTCATGCCTTGGAAAGCAGTGGCTGAGATCGCGGGATTCTGGCCCTTTGGGTCCTTCTGTAACATCTGGGTGGCCTTTGACATCATGTGCTCCACCGCGTCCATCCTCAACCTGTGTGTGATCAGTGTAGACAGGTACTGGGCCATCTCTAGCCCCTTCCGGTATGAGAGGAAGATGACCCCCAAGGCAGCCTTCATCCTGATCAGTGTGGCATGGACATTGTCTGTGCTCATCTCCTTCATCCCCGTGCAGCTCAGCTGGCACAAGGCGAAGTCCACGAGCCCCTCTGATGGGAACGCCACTGCCCTGGATGACACCATGGACAACTGTGACTCTAGCTTGAGCAGGACATATGCCATTTCATCCTCCCTGATAAGCT
This sequence comes from Lyroderma lyra, assembly GCA_004026885.1. Lineage (NCBI taxonomy): Eukaryota > Metazoa > Chordata > Mammalia > Chiroptera > Megadermatidae > Lyroderma > Lyroderma lyra. Next base: position 35,558 of record PVJL010011329.1, read on the forward strand.
TTTACATCCCCGTGGCCATCATGATTGTCACCTACACCAGGATCTATAGGATCGCCCAGAAGCAGATCCGGCGCATCTCGGCCTTGGAGAGGGCAGCGGTCCACGCCAAGAACTGCCAGACCAGCACAGGCAACGGCAAGCCCGTGGAGTGCTCCCAACCCGAGAGCTCCTTTAAGATGTCCTTCAAAAGGGAGACAAAGGTCCTGAAGACGCTGTCCGTGATCATGGGGGTGTTTGTGTGCTGCTGGCTCCCGTTCTTCGTCTTGAACTGCATGGTGCCCTTCTGTGGGTCTGGGGAGACCCAGCCCTTCTGCATCGACTCCATCACCTTCGACGTGTTCGTGTGGTTTGGGTGGGCCAATTCTTCCTTGAACCCCATCATTTATGCCTTTAATGCTGATTTTCGGAAGGCATTTTCAACCCTCTTAGGATGCTACAGACTTTGCCCGACGACGAATAACGCCATAGAGACGGTCAGCATCAACAACAACGGGGCCGTGGTGCTCCCCAGCCAGCACGAGCCGCGGGGCTCCATCTCCAAGGACTGCAACCTGGTCTACCTGATCCCACATGCCGTGGGTTCCTCCGAGGACCTGAAGAAGGAGGAGGCTGGCGGAGCGGCCAAACCCCCGGAGAAGCTGTCCCCAGCCCTCTCTGTCATTTTGGACTATGACACTGATGTCTCCCTAGAAAAGATCCAGCCCATCACACAGAATGGACAGCACCCAACCTGAGCTCCAGGATGCATCCCGCCAGCCCTGCTCACCCCCAAGGCTGGAGACGATCTCGCTGGGGCTCACCATTTAGACACTGAGGAGTGGTGGCACACGGAGATGTCAAGCCAGCCCTTCCCTGCTGCTTTCCCTCAACACACAGCTAACTGTACCTTAAAATACACTCCAGTGTGTTTTCTGTGTTGTTCGTCGTGCATCAAAGAGGCACACAGGTGAAGGGAATGTTCACCAGGGACATGTCTTTGGCTCCAAAATTATTTTTAGAAACCGAGTCTTATCTTAGGACTTAAGAAATAAGGCAAAGAATCAACAACGAACTGCGTCACTTAACAATTAAACCTTTCTGGGAAGGAAATGAGAAGGCTTGAGTTTGCTGTGTACAAACAGGTGCTAACAGGGGTCCGAACCAAGTGTTCAGGTTGTAAAGGTAGGTGCATGCCTTCAAAAATTATTTCTAAAACATAATTGAGCCTTATAGTACAAATGGGATTGTTTTTTCATACCTGAGAGATGCTTTGTGGATATTAGGTCTATTTATCTATTGTATTATATGGATATTTTTAATTTATTATAATGAGTCTATATTTATCATATTTAATAGGATAAACCAGTGAGTTATCTGAGATTTTACAATCACATTGTCGTCCATTTAACTAGCACTTTATAAGCCAATGAAACAAACACACAGACTTCCTGAGATTCTACCTGTTCGTGTGGAACTTCCAGATAGGCAGCAGAGGCGATCAGAGAAGAAGTTGTGAGCATTCCTTAAAATTCATTGGCATAAATAAAGTCGAGGTGAGAATAGACACAATGATTCTGAAAAACTTTAAAAAGCCTAGCTACGATTGCAGGCAGAATTTTTAAAGGACCGACACCTGCTGGGGGAATGACTGGCAGTCCTGTAAATATGTCCAATAAACGCCAGCTGACGAAGACGCCAGCCTGAAGCGTGCGCTCTCAGCCTCGTGTTCATGTGCAATAACGGGCCCCTCCATCTTTTCCCATGTCACGGGTCACATAGCTTTTCTGAACCAAACAAATGGCTAGCCTTGTCAGGTGAGTGTGGTGAAGACGGTGGGGTTTCCTTCATCCGCCTGTCACAACAGTCCCAGCAGTGGACAGAGGTCAAACCCTGCACCCCCGTCTTACCGGGCCAAAGCAAGCCCAGCTACTTGTGTACTGTTTTCACCCGAACTTAGAACGGATTTTTTTAGCGTCTAAATGTTAATGGTATACTAACTGATGACTAGTGCCTCCTGGTCACCCTTGAGTAAGACACTTCTGTCAGATAAAACAGGAGACCCCTTCTCTTTGGGTGTGGGAAGCACCCCAAAGTCATCGCTATCCCTTCTGACAAACGCTGACCCTTTCTCTGTGCTCTGGAATCACATTCCTTTGTCACCGCCTGGACTGTAAAAAGTGCCATGACCTCCCCTGCGAGTTACTGATTCACGTGGGGCATTTCAAGAGAATTTCTTTGAAACCTTTACAACATTTTCTTGTGGACAAGCAATTTACTTAACATTTAGAGGACTTGGTTAAACAGACAGAAATCTGCTGAAAACTATCTCCTGTGTCAGGTCTGTGTTATTGCTGCATTGTGGATGTTTCCTTGATTTTATTGCCTGTATGCTTTCTTACATATAATAAAATTATTTTGTGAACTCAAATCCACCCTGAATGAGCCGTGTTGCATTTGTTTAAAAATAAAATATTTCAGGCCCACAAGTAAGAAAACATGGGCATTTGGAAGGCTATGTTACTTCTCTTCTTTTTAGTGGAAATTTCACCTGTGATGTGTGCCACGTGTTGCCTTTAAATACTGAGACAGGAGGATGTTTTGGATATAGGCTGTGTACTCTAGTTCTTCTGTCTTAAAGACATTTTCTTTTTCTAAGAAGCCCTTCTTGGCTTGAGGAATTACTCTACTGTTCTTTTCACAGATTTGAGAGATTCCTCAAATCTCTGCTTTTTAGTTCAAGGAGCCCAGGGATTTTAAATCATGCAAATAAATTGCAGAAAAGACTGTGGTTCGCTTTGGGGTTGTTTTGGACTCTTGGTTTATGGCAGCCACGGTGTGTGTGTGTGTGTGTGTGTGTGTGCGCGCGCGCGCGCACACACGCGCGCGCACTGTAAGAGTAAAATAGAACAGAAGTATTTTTTTCTGGAGAAAATATGCGGGCTGTAATGCTGGGCTTATCAAAACACCTTCTAGGGCACATCCATCAAACCTGCTTAGCTAACATGCCAACGACCCCCCCCCCACCCCCCGCTTTTCCATCCGGAAGGAGAATGTCTGAACAGCAGGTGATGTAGAAATTAAGGGTTAAGTTTATAATTTGGAACATCACACAACAGATGGTCTCTTTAAATCGCATATTTGCCATCCCCAGGCTTTGGCATGTAATGAACACATCTAGAACGAGCACCCATAATGCTCGCGGCCTCTTCTGTCTGCTCGTAACTTTCTGGGTAGCTTTATTCTTCACAGTTTAATTTTGTCCTTTAATTAGAAGTCCAGCAACACCAGCTACAAAGATCAGGGTTGTCATTGTCCAACCAAGGACACCTGGCATGAATGCTTGCCCATCTATTAATATTTTGTTAGCAAAGAGTGAAAAATAAATGGCATATCTGGAAATGGCATTAAATAATTATGAAATTCAGTGTGCCGAGGGCAGGACTGGGCTTTGGCTTCCTGGCATGTTGCATTGATAAAGGGTATCTCAGAAAGTGCTAATCTTTCTGAAAGACTCTTTCAGAGAATTTGATCTACGGCCATAACAGCAGGATTACAGTATGACTTGCACTCCATTTTTAACTTCAGTGACAATCCTTCATAATGCTAAAATATCGGCACAACACTGGCGAGAGAGACAGTTTAAAGGAGCTCGTTCTTCCTCTGTCCGTGCTGAGAAGCCTCCTTCCCTGGTCAAAGGGACCCGGAGCTGTTACTGGCGGGGGGCACAGTAGGAGGTCTTTCAGGAGACCGGGCACTGGGCTCCGGCCCGGCCCGTAGACTTGGAGCTCCTTCAGTCACTGGTTCCTCGTGGGGTCTAAGCAGGTCACAGTGCCTGAGGCTCAGTTGTCCAGCTCCATTAAATGGGAGGAGCAGAGCCTGTGTGGTAACTTCCTGGGGGAGGGGTCACTGCATAAAGGAAGTCACGTGTAGTCCGACCTCAGGGACTTCCGGAACTCTCCGCCCCTGGGGGGTTCCACCATGATGTCCCCTGGCCCGCACCAGCAGCATTTCAGCAGCATTGCTGCTTCTACCCCCAGGAGCCAGTCCCCGTGGGCCCAGGGGACGGGTGGGGTGGGGGGTTGGAACGCAGACCTGGCTTCACCGTGCAGCTCCTACTTTGAAGCTGTGTGACAGCCAACCACTGTCTGCCCCTCTCTGAGCAGGTTCACCCAGCTGGGAAATGGACGGAAACATCCGGGAGGGCCTGAGGGGAGCCGATGCCCGTCAGGGCGCGGGGCCCTGGGCTCGCTGACTGCTGGCAGGACCCCTGCTTGGAAGGGGTTGAGGACTGTGTACCTGTTGCCTTAGTGATGACGAACCTGCTGTGCGTTTGGCTTCCACACGTTTGCCTGGAGCAAATGGAGTGACGTTTAGAATTTAGGATGGTCCCCGACGCGTTTTCTGTGGCCGTGGTTATCCAGGATTCCAGAAGCAAGTGGCTTTTTATATCTGTGTGGTTAGGACGACGGACTTCATTTATCATCCGCTACCGACGAAATACATCTGCCCACGCGCTGCCATCTATGGGCCCGACTTCCTTGGGGAATTTGAGCTGATGGCGGCCAGCTCGGGGCTGTCAGAACTAGGACTGTAGTGGTCACTGTGGCCCTCGGAAGGAGGTCACCCAGCGGTGCCAAGGTCGTCGTCGTCTCGTCCAGGTTAGAGGCACCTCTGTGGACTTCTCTGAGATTTCCTGGATAGAAACAAAGCGTATCAGCCTGTTGGATTTTCTAGAGGGTTGAGGAGTGGATGAGATTACGGCACCGAGAACCTCTCCAAGATTCAGTTAGCGGGTTAATCCAGGCACGTCGCCTTCTGGCATGTTAAGTAACTCCCACGTGGTGCACGGAATTTTTAAAAAGCAACATTTGGTCTTGAGTCTGTTACATCATTCAAGATTTGGGAGTTGTAATTTAAATAGTATTAGAGGCTCAAGAATAAGCTCTGATTTAAGAGGGTTTAACTTTTTAATCGCTATGAGAAAATGTGTACATGTATAGATGTATAAATTCTTTTCCCATGCTCGTAGAATACCGGCTCTCAAAACGGGGGGATGCTTTCAGCTGTAAAGGAGCTTCCCCGAGCGGTGTCCTCAGCAGTGAGCCGGCCCCCCGTGCTTCCACCAGCAGAAATGCCAGCAAAGTGGCAGGTGCTGGCGGGTCCTCCGAGGTCTGAATTGTAGGGCAGGGTTTTTCATTTCATTAATTTTTTTTTTTCTAAAGGAAAACTAGCTTTGGATAAACCACATTGCTTGAAAATATGGTTGTTATTTTTCTTTCTTCTTTTTTTTCATCTCCACCATTAGGGGCTTAGAGGAGATGGTTTTTACGATTTTTCTTGGCTTGACAACACTAGGTATGAGATCCATGATGGGCAAAATTAAAGCCTGATAGGTCTCCCCTGGGATAGCCCTCAGTCTCCATTCTCCTCGCTATTAGAAAGGGAACAGAGTGACATTTCCAAAAATGCAAATATGACTGCATTGTGCCCTCGCTGAACACTCTGCAGTGACTCCCAGTTACCTTCGGAGGTAAAAAAGTCAAGCTCCCGCAAGGCCCTTCACGATCAGGCCCCGAGACCCTTCTCCCGGAGCAGGAGCATGCTGGGAGCAGACACTTGTCTCCCTCTCTGTGCGGTCCCAAGCACCCAGCACAGGGCTAGGAGCTGCTCATTAAATCTTCGTTGGATGAGTGGAAGGATGAACAAGTCAAAACAGGGAATGCTGGAGCCCTGACTTTGGTGACGTTCATCTCTGGGGTACAGCTGTATGTGCATAGGTCTGCTAGGCCCCGCTGACCCCTTCGAGACAATCTGCACCTGGTCTGAGAGGCCTGCCGTTTCCTGGGGTTGGACATGGTTGTGTAGAGGTCACGGTGCGCACCCCCCACGTACACGTTAATGTGTGTTTTGTGTATCATTGATGCCGTTCGCAATCAGCAACCTTTTGTGAGCACGTTCTCTGATTCAGGCCATGTGCTGGATGCTAGAAATGAACCAGACACCATCCCAGTGTTTGAGGAGCTCAAAGAGGAGGAGCTATATATGCAAATAAACCAAAATATGTCTCAAACGTAAAGTGTATGAAGAAAGAAACTGTCTCCTCCCAGGTGATGCCAATAGCTCCATTCTGTTGAGTCCCAGAAACCACGCACCTGGTATCGTCCCAAGTTCTGTCCATTCATGGTCTCACCCCGCTTTCACACCTGTCCAGCCATCCTCGTCTTTCCGATGGAGCCCACGAACATTCAGAGGGAGCACGTCATGTGTTCAAGGTCACACAGCTAGTAAACCATGGGGCAGGTTTGAATCCAGGCGTGTCTGGCTTCAAAGCTTATTTTTTTGGTCACGAACCTGTTCTGCTCACCAGGAGCTAGTCCTCACGGAGTGACTTGTTACGGGGTGGGGTCCTACTCACCTCAAATATTGGTGGATTAAAAATACTTTCTATTATTGACATTTTAGTCGTATACAAAGGTAGATAATGACTCTGTGCACCCGATTCCGTAATGCGGGTTCAAACATTAGCATGAAACAGAGCGGATGGGTTTTGAGCACTGACGACGGCAGGCCTGTGTCTGGATGGAGCACGAGGGAGAAGCCAAGGAGACATTTAGTTTTCCAAATCATGACCCTGTGGGGTGCAAAGATAACAGAATGGCGAGATGGCATCTTCAAAGGTTGAAATGCTCTGTGTTTGGGGGTCAGTTTGACCAGGGCACACGCACTCAGTGTAATTCAGCGTTTATCTACACCTGCCTGGAGCTCAGTGCTGCTTTGGGAGGGGTGGGGTTGGGGGGATGAGCGTGCAGGGAGGGGGGTGGGGATGGCCCAGGGTGGGGACAGAAATGCCCTGGAGGTGGGCTTGTGGCATGGACAGGCGTTTGGCAGAAACAGACAGGAAGCAAGGGTTGAGGTAGGAAATCGAGCGCCTGCAAAGGTGGGGGGCGGGGGGCTGGGGGCTGGACCAGCTTTCTGGATACAGGCCATGGAGCTGAGATGAACTGAAACTCAGTAGAAGATTGGGTCCAAATGAGGTCCAGCAGGCTGTGAAATTGATTGCTTTGGGGGTGATCTCCAGCCTCTGCAGGGGCCCCTCTCGGTGCATCTGGATAATTAATCATGTGGGAAGGCGTTAATTGGCTGCGAAGAGGAGCCCCCCCCCACACACACCCTCTCTGCTGCGTGCCCAGCTACTGCTCTCCAAGAGACTGCTGGCGGGGCCCTTCGCCCTTCTCCCCATCGGGACACCTCCCTGCTGACACCTTCGTCTGTCAGAGCCTCTCGGGTGTCAGCCAGCCTCTCTGGGAACCCCTCCACGCCCTGCCTTCCCCAGGCTGGAGGCCACCTGCAGGGCGTGCGTCCTGTCCTGTGCCATCTGTGGCTCCTGTTTGTTGGGGGGGGGGGTGGTCCTTTAGAGCGCTCCATTCCCAGTGCCCAGCCTAGCCTGGCACACAGGAGATGCCTGAGCTGATACAGCTTTTAAATGAATCGGTGAATCAATAACTTTATGGAAGGTTTAGGTAGGTGCTTATACACCTTAATTTTTACTGTGGGGTCGACCCTGCTGAGATTGTAAGGGCTGATTTTCTGTCTGTCCTGTGCATGCGCGTGGACAGCGAGCGATCAAGGCTTCCACACGGGAGAAAGAGGAAATGTCAACCAAATGCCACCAATGTGTTCCGAGATTATCCAGCCGCACGCACGGCATTTAGAGACAGTTTTTGGGTCAGACGTATTTAGCATCATAAACATGTTGACTGTAATTAAGATAATGTCCAGCCCCACTGGAGAGATGCTGTTCTAACACCCACTGCTGTTGGCTGTCACGCTGGGCGGCCGGGGGAGGAAGCACGTGCCCGTCGCGCGGGGACAGAGGAAGCACGTGCCCGTCGCGCGGGGACAGAGGAAGCGCGTGCCCGTCGCGCGGGGACAGAGGAAGCGCGTGCCCGTCGCGCGGGGACAGAGGAAGCGCGTGCCCGTCGCGCGGGGACAGAGGAAGCGCGTGCCCGTCGCGCGGGGACAGAGGAAGCGCGTGCCCGTCGCGCGGGGACAGAGGAAGCGCGTGCCCGTCGCGCGGGGA
>PVJL010011330.1:0-28244 GCA_004026885.1 Lyroderma lyra
TCAAGAACTATCAACAAGTGAATGAAACCATTGTGATGTACACAACAGTAGATCAGGGTAGTAGAAAGAAATGAACTACTAATACAACAATATGAATGAATCTCAAAAATGTTAAGTACATAAAGCCACTCACAGAATGACATACGATATGACTCTACATATATGAAATTCTAAAAGGTAAAAATGAAACTTTAGTAACAGAAAGCAAATCACTAAATACCTAGTGTTGCATCCCTCATGACATGAGCTGTGGGAAAATGAGGAGAGCAATGCAAAGTGAAAAAAAGACAGTAGCCAAGAATATAGTATAAGTGGGTCCAAGGGACTCCAGCCTCAATGACTGAGAGCCCCGAATCAGGCCAACCCATGGCTTTTATAATCAGGCCAACACATGGCTTTTATTGATGCATAGAATGAAGAAGTGAAACTTGTATGGGGAAGTAAAACTTACTCTTTCCAAGTCTGTGATTATTGTGCCTTTTGGCTGTTCCCCAAAGTCCCCATTGTGTTCCAGCACATATTGTGCCTTTAACACACCAGTGCTTAACCCAGAGAATGTAGTCATTGTTATTATAAAAACATCTATTAAGGGAGGGAATGGCTGAACTCAATCCATTGGATCTCAAGCTGAATTATATGAGGGAAGCTAGGCAGCCAGGAGGCAGGAGATTAACCTCCGAGAGGCTGGTCTCTGAACTTCTAACTGAAATTTTGTGCAAGACATAAACTCCAAGACTCAATGTGTTTGCCTTAAAAGAATAGAAATAATAATTAGTAGTTGATTTGTGTATGTCATGAGTAATGAGTTTTAAAAATAATATTTATATCAGTGTTTTTGTCAATTTTAAAGTGTTACATAAATGTGACATTATTGCTATAAATTACCATATCCCTAAAGCTCTCCAAGTAATAGTATATCGCATCCTGCATGACACAGGCAGTTGGGGAACACAGTACCCAAAAATAAGTTTCAAGTTGGGCCAAGGGACTCTAGTGTCACGAACTGAAAAAGCCCCAAATCAAGCCACCGCGTAACTATTATTGGTGAGCATACAAGGAAGTGAAACTGGTTATTCCATCGTCTATGCGTAACGTTGCCTAGAGGACTGCCTTTTTTCTGAAAGTGCCCATTGTGTTCCAACATGCATTGTATCTCTATAAGAACATATAGCCCCAAAGACTCAATGTACAAAAAACAACCCAAGAGGTAGACGCAGTACCTAAATCATTCCTGTTGGCATATGAGCGATTTGTTCTTTCAGGTCACCATGGGAGCAGCATGGGACACAAGGTAACCAGGGGGTTGATGATGAACTTCAGAAAGGGTGAGGGGCTGTGCCTCACCTCTGTAGAGCCCAAGCTCTCTCCTGTTGGCCCCTATGCCTGAATTTGGTTGTTCCTCCCTTGAGGAATCTTACCCATCATTGACTAACCAACCATCCTCTGGGGCCATATAGGGTGATGTGAGGTGTACAAGTGAAGGAGGATCAGTACCCCTGAGAGAAGTTAAGTTCTGTTTCCATGCCCCCATGGTCTCCATGCCCAACTCCTGCCCAATGATGTCATGAGGAATGCATGTGGGGACAGACAGGTTGGCAGTTAGAAGGCAATAGCCTAGGCCTTGGGTCAGGAGATGGAATTGACCACAGTGGCTTGGGAGGGGACTTTTTATACTAATGGAAATGTCTTACGTCTTTTAAACAATTTTTGACATACAGTATTATTTTATGTTAATTTCAGATATACAGCATACTGATTAGACATTATATATATATATATATATGTATATATAAATATACATATATACATGTATATATGTATATGTGTGTATGTATGTATATATATATATATATATATATAAATAAAATTTATGCAGTGATCCTCCCAATTAGTTTCATACTCACCTGGCACTATACATAGTTGTTGCAACATTACTCACTATATTGTGATTGTGGTGAGCACTACACAGATGTATTTGACAATTATCATCACAATGTACACTTAAAAAGTTGTTCTGTATTTTATATAAACTACGCCTCAAGGAAGTTGATAAAGAAAAACATATTAGTACAATTCTTTCTATTTAAATCCTAAGGTTTGAAACTGCTTTGTTCACAGGCAATTTAAGGTAAAAATGATAGTGCTTTCTATTGCCTACAATTGAGGTACTAACACTAGTAAGGAAAAAGTAGCCTTGTAAATGCCATTATTAAAGCATTGTGCATTCTGTTTTCCAATTTGACATATGTGTGTGTGTATGTGTGTGTATAATGTCCATATTTGCACTAATGTTTTCAAGAAAATGTAAATGAATTACTTGGATAAATTAATAGAGAATATGAGATATACACAATCAGAGTCTGGAGGTTAATGAGAGATGCAGTCAGCTAATAGTATTTACAAGGTAATAACTTCTAGTTCTCTTAAAGCAGAGATTTCACTATTCCCAAAGGAATGAAGAATAATACTAACTTACTGCTCCAAACTGATACGAACCACAGGTGAGCCTCCAGGAACCCAAATGAGATATGTGGATACAGAGTTGCTGGAAGTTTGATTAGAGTGGTAAAGCTCTCTTGTTTTTACTTGCTTCAAAATTATGCAACACTTTCAGCTTGGAATTCTTTGAAGCCTGTCTTCTAATGGACCCTCACAACAGCTTTGGCAAAAATTCTCATTTTCCTGCTTTATTCATAAGGAATCTAACATTCAGAATGGGGAAGTTTCCAAGGTCTCACACATACAAAGTGCAGATCCAGGACTAAAAGCCAGGGCTTCTTCTGACTCAGTTCAAGTGTTTTTCCTCTATGAACTCTACCTTCTTGCCCTGGCCCAGGTTACTTATTTTTGCCAACCAGGAAATCCAATTATAGGAACTCACTGGAAAACGCTTACATATGAGGACTGTCCAGAAAAAATGTCCACCTATTTTCAATATAATGTGAATGGCTTGTGTCTGGATACTTTCCAGATAGCCCTCATATATATTTATATTTAGGTCTGTCTCCTTTTCTACATTATTTATATTTATTCATTCCCCAAATAAAGAGTGACTGATTGGTATAAGAACAAAAATGTATACTAAAACCTAAACAGAATACATGAAATGCTGAAAGATAATATAGCCATTCAAATATAGTTGATTAAAACTGAAATTATAAGACACTGTCAGTCAGGGAGGTATGTGGAATTAAGCCACCCGAAATCACTGGATGGAGGGAATGAACATTTGAATAGCATTGGGCATTAAATTAAAGTTTGGGTGAAATTAAGCAGATTGCTGTGAAGTAGGGGGTCCTAGTTGTTATAGTCAACATAGGAGTTGCATTGATAATTGAGGCAGTATAGTGTAGTATAGTGCTTAAAAGTCTCTGTTTCAGAATCAGATCAACTGACTTCAAGCCAAATATGACTTCAAACCAAATAAATTTCAGCTATAATTCTTTTGCAATCTCTTAATAGCTGTGAAACCCTGGGCAGATTGCTTAACCTCTCTGAGCCCTATTTGTATAATAGGAAATGCAATTTTACCTTATAAGGTTGTTTGGAGAATTAGGTTAAATTATAATATATAGTTAATTTTTTGTATAGCTATCAGCTATTGTCATTATTCATTATTAATAAATAATATCCTCATGGCATCTCACCCTGCAGTATATACCAATGTCTTATATGTAGTAGGTATTAAGTAATATTTACTGAATTTAAATAAAATAACACCTTTTTATAAATATCAAAAGATTATTTATCCTTAGAAAAAGGACAGGTAGAGGACCTGCTATTCACAAAGTGTCATTTCCTCAAAATTCTCACAATTTGGTGTTTCTAGGTAAGGCCTCACTCATCTATTAATGTCTAAGCATATGCTCACTCAAGAGTCCATGTTCCCCTTAATCAAAGAAGACGCAGGCACATGTGAAACAGACATGATACATAGTGAAAATCAACTTTTCTCCATTTCTATCATTTCACCATGCCTCAAAAGACCAACAACTGTGTGAATGTCATACTTAACATTTCCTATATAATAGCTTCTTCAATATTTTAAAATGTGTGCAATATTCAAGACATACAGAAAAAGAAGGAAGAATGAACCACCAAGAGAAATTGACCCAGTTACTTCAACAAGTCAAGAGCATGAAAAGATAAATGGCAGGGACAAACACCATAGATTAAAAGAGACTAGAGATCTAACAACTGAATATCATGTGTAGATAATATATGGATCCTGATCTGAACAAATTAATTGTAAAATTGGGATTTTGAGACACTTGGGGGAAGTTTTTAGAAAATCTTTTGGTATACATGATACTAAGGAATTATTATTTTAGTTAATGGTAATGATGACATTGTCATGTTTTTTAAAAGCTGTTATTTTCATATATGTATACTGCAGCATGTAGAAATAAAATGATGTGTTCTTTGGGATTTGTATTAAATAACATTTTAGAAAAGAAAAAAGATGAAGCAAATAATGCCACAAATTTATAATTATTGGATACATAAGGTGAATATACAAGAGTCCATTTTATTAACACTTCTATGTGTACATTTAAAAATACATTAGAAAATAACTTACTATAGCACATGTGGTGATATATAGCTATGATACAATGAATAACCGTGTATCCAAACTTGGTTTACAAAACAAAAGCCAATTTCCTGCACCAATTATCTCTACCTGCTATACAAATGATCACTATAGTGATTTGGGTGTTTATTGTTGTCTTTTTACTGTTTATAAAATTACTACTTATTTATTTCTTCCTAAGCAATATATTGTATTGTTTTGTACTTTTTTACACTTCATAAAAACAGTATCCATTTATATGTGTTTTACAATTTGGCATTTTTGGTCAATTTGACGTGTGTATGATTCATTCATACAGTTCTAAAATAGAGCCTTCCAAAAATATTTCCCATATTCTCTCTTTTCCTGAGCTGACCAAAGTTGATATCAGCATTATACGTCTTGTGTATGCAACTACTGGATTTCCTTCTGTGTTATCTTTATTGTTAAGAAGTCATGGAACTTCATTGAGCTATAATGTTCTCTGAATGAGTTCTATGTAAATTAGTTAAAGGTTAACAAAATTTTGTTTTCTGCAAAATCTACTTGTCTTTTTAACAATTGTAGAATACATTAGTTAAGTTTTAGTTGTTAGCAAATACATTTTTACTACCTCAACAAATAAGTAAAATAAGGCACAATGATTGCAATATTATCTTTGCTACTGTTGTTGTTATTGTAAAAGTTGACCTCTATTGGCCAAATCTAAAAATCCTGCAGTATTTGCATAACCTCATTTGGAACATAATAATGACAAAAGTGAATACCCACGGCATGGAGAATTCAATCTGTTACTTATTTTGGTTATTCATTGAGAAAGTCTTTAAACTGTCTCATTCAAGATTTCCCAGCCTACTTCCTTGAAGGGAAACAAACACCATGTGTAGATCTGCCAGAAAGGTAGAGGATTATTATAAAATAATGCCATATGTCTAATTCTAAACAGTCTTGGTCATACAGTAGGTACTCAATATGTATAAATAAATTTTTTCCTGGTTGGATGAAATAAGGACAAAGTTTATTAAACACATCAATTGGTTATCATTGCAAGCATTTTCTCCCAGGAAAAAAGATAAGAAAATAAAAGATATCTGAATGTATCTCCTTGTTTAGTAGACTTCAGGATAATTGACTTCAGGATAGTATGGAACACAGAAGGACAAGCCGCTCATCTTTGCTTGTGCCTGGAGGCTCAATGACAAACTTGCACCAGAGAACTGTTTTTCTTTGGAACAGGTGTTTCTTAAATTCTTAATCTTTTCTTTTTTTTTGCTTTTTGGTATGTGGGTAGCTCCCTGGCTGGGAATCGAACCCAGGCCACAGCACTGACAGCGCCAGCGCCGAAGCCTTAAGCCACTACACCACCAGGGAACTCCCTGTTTCTTAAATTCTTGCCTAAAATACTCCTCTTCTTTTTTTACTTTTTTATTTTTATTAAATTTATAGGAGTGACATAGGTTAATAAAATTATACATTTCAAGTGTACAATTCTATATTACCTCATCTATGTATTGCATTGTGTGTTCACCACTCATAGTCAAATCTCCTTCTGTCACTATATATTTGACCCACTTTACCTTTTTCTACCACCCATCTTTCACCTACCCTCCTCTTATGACCACTAAACTGTTAACTGTGTCTATAACTTTTTGTTTGTTCATCTTGTTCATTTGTTGCTTTCAGTTTTATATCCCACATATGAGTAAAATTATACGGCTTTACTTTTCCATCTGTCATATTTCGCTTAGCACGAAAACAATTATCCATAAAGATATATGTACCCTTATGCTTATTATAGCATTATTCACAATGGTCAAGACATGGAAACAACCTAAGTGTCCTTTGATAGATGGTTGGATAAAGTTGAGGTGGTACATATATACAATGGAATATTATTCAGTCATAAGAAAAGATGAAATGCAATAACATAGATGGATCTGAAAAATGACCTGGAAAACATTATGTTAAGTGAAATCAGCCAGACAGAAAAAAAAAAAAAAAACCCAAGAACAATAAAACTTCACTCATACGTGCAATATAATACTGAAAGCAACAAAGAAACAAAAACTCATGGACACTGTCAATAGTTTAGTGGTTACCTGAGGGGGAGGGGGTGAGGTGAGAGAGAAGGGACAGGGCCAAAGAGGAGGGAGAGGGAGTCAAATACATGGTGATGGAAAGAAAACTGACTCTGGGTGGTGAGCACACAATGCAACATATAGACAATGCACTGTAGGATTGTACACCTGGAATCTATGTAATTCTTGTTAACTAATGTTACCCCAAAAAGCCTTATTTTTTAAAAATAATTCCTTTTAACTCACTCATTGGCTTGAAGGGATATATCCCTGCTTTCTTCTTCCTAAAGCCTGAACCTAATTGCATTCAAATATATTATTTTCGGTCTTGGAGCCACAAACCCAACACTATTCTTTGTCCTTGTTGCATTTTGCAATGATAAAACTTGCTTTTACCTCAGTGCCAGTAATTTAACTGTTGACATTCTTGGCCTTTTATTATTCATCTCTACTGTGGTCAGGAAAGACAAGCTTGTTACGTATTACTTTTGGCCCATAAGTTTTAATCAAAGATTTACTTGTAGTTGGCCTGCCATCTTAAAAAGACTGTTTAAAACTCACAACTATTTCTGTTAGAAGTTCTCCCATTAGGCATAACTTAGAAGTACTTTTTAAAATGTACTTAAACTTCATGCAACCAATTTTCTCCACAACTGAGTTTTTATACATTCTATGTGATTAAAAACTTGATCAAAATATATTATTATAATAAAATTTATCAGTGTATAAGAAGTCCTATGTTTATCCCACTTCCTACCTCAGTGTATTTAAATGATTCATTTTTGTATGTGGCTATATACATTCAAGGAGGAATAGAAAACAGAGGGACAAATACCTTTGTGCTTTACCAGCCATAAACAAGTACTATGCTAGTGATACTAGTGTCGACAGGGAGGTTAAATGATGGACTCACTGAAGCGGAGCTGAGAAAGAACATGCCTTTCTAAATCCAAGGCTTGACACATGTAGTGGAGTCCAGGGAATTCTCACAATGTGACCACAGCATCAAAGGGGCAATCAATATAGTTTGAAAGTCTCAGGAAGTGGCTACATAACCCCACTTGAATAAGGAGTAAAATGGTAAAGTTGACGAGTAACTTATATGGGTTTCTCAAAGGTCATCATTTTATTATTTTACTTTTTGGTGTCCACATACAAGCTATCCAGTTTAACCTGTGTTATGTCATACATTTTTTGTTTAATATTTTAAACTAACTGTGATTAAAATGTTTTTTCATCATAATTCTCTAAAAATACTTGCTAATGGGAGCATTTCCAAATAAATATTATGAAACTAATTGCTCAGGAGGATTTCTACTTTTTAGCATGTATAATAAGACTACAGACAATGATATAGATTCCATGATACTGATGTAACATCTAAGAAACAAGAAAAAAGACTTAGGGAAATCTTCCAGACATTCTTTACGCAAAGTAGCAATCCACGTAGTCTTTTCTTCCAGTAAATGGAACTTTTAAAAGTATTTTAAGTCATATTTCTTCTACCATGAATCTAGGCAAAATGGTTTGGCATCTTTAAGGGACAGTATTAGGCAGCAAGATCTCTCTGTGATTCCTTTTGTAGGGTGAGGACACACAAGTATTTCTCTATATTGGATTTAAATCACCAGAGACAATTGCAAATGTGATTACGGAAAACTTATTATTATAATTTTTAAAACTCTATGTTTGTATGTGAATATGTGAACTCTATGTTTGTATGTGCCACAAAGAATTCCTGAGGAAAATATAATCATTTACATTCTAACATAAATTACATGTGTCTGTGTATCTTATGGTTATGAAAGTTCCATGTATAGGCCATATTGGTAAGGGTCTGTGCTTGAGAGCAGGTTCCTTCAGGTCTTGGCCTGCTGGATCTCATTTTAAGTCACTGCAAATTAGGATTTCTCCTGAAGTCATAGTTAACCTTCACTGAGAGGTTAGTAAACAGTTCCCTCCAAGATAGCCTACTTCTTTATATTTCGAGGACAGATTTAGAATGCAAATTTGACTGGAGGTAGCATGTAGCTCTCAATTTGCAATCAGAAGACATGTCCTTCAGCCTCAGCTCTGTTACTTCTAAGCTGTGTGACCTTTGAATAGAACTCAAGACTTTTAAAATTTTATTTAGTCTAACTCACTCGTTTTATAGTGGTTAAAAATAAAAATAATGGTGGCAATCTAATAACATATAATTAAGAGAAGGAAAAAGAGGTTTAAATCAATAACTACTCAAATGATGTTGAGATCACTTTAATTAGAGTTATTCTAATTGCCAATTCTCCACTAAGCCCCTGGAAGAAGTGTCTATAAATCATGTCTCTACTTCATTGCCTCCCATTTCTCCTTAACTCATGTTAATTTCTATTCTGTCCCTACGACTCCACCAATACTGATTCCTCTAAGCTTCATTAATGACTTTCCTGTTGATACACAATACAGTAAATATTTTTCAGATGTCTGTTAGTTGACCACTCAACAGCATTGGCTGAAGTTCTTAACTCTCCCCCTGTTGAAGCTCTTACTTCTCTTAGCTTTTAGTACTCTGGTTTTCTGGCTAGCTTTTTGGCTTCTTGTAGGGCTCATTGGCTGGTTTATATCATTATTGTTTAATATCATGCTAGGTTAATAGCCTAACTGGTTATTAATGTTGGGTTTCCTCACATCTTATCCGTGAGCCCTTTAGTAACCCAAACGTCAATTACTCACCTATGTACTGAGGACTGACTAATTAATATCTTCAGCTCAGACTTCTTTTTTGATCTCCACAGATGTGACAAATTGCTGCAAATCTCCATTTTGGTACCTTATATGCATATCAGAGTTCCTCACTTTACATTTCTTTTATAGCACTTATAACAATTTTAGTGTGTATTTGTGTTATTGTTGGGTCAGTATACGTCTGGTTAATTATACTGACACCCCTCAAAAGCAAGAAACATCATTGTTTTGTTCAGCACATTGCATATGGGAAGTTTAGGTAAATATCCAAATATCAACTCATTGCCTTTTAGGTATGTAGTTCTTTTATGGCCCTCAGATAATTTTCTCACCTTCAATAATTTTTATTTGCTATTGCCTTTATTGGAAATATGTTTTTATTCCTACTTTCACATGGCTAGTTTCTTCTCATCATTAAGATGCCAGCTCAAATGTCATTTCCTCAGGAAGGCTTTTCTGGATACTCTGATCTATAAAGTTATTGCTCTTACCCCAGTGATGCCCTTTGTAGCATGGTAGGACCTTGTGAACTGGGTTCCTTGTTTAATCTCACTGATAGAACGCCACACTCCTAAGAGTAGGGATCTGGTTTGTATTGTTCACCAGGGCAACCTTTGTGTCTCACACGCAGTAGTAACTCAAGAAACATATTACCGTACTTCTCCTCTTATCCATGGCTTTGTTTTCCACAGTTTTGGTTACTCAAGCTCAATTGCAGTCCAAAAATACTAAATGGAAAATTCCAGAAACAAACAATTTATAAGTTTAAAATTGCATGTTGTTCTGAGTAGTTTGATGAAATCTCACACCATGCCACCTGGGGTATAAATGATCCATTTGTCCAGCTCATCCACACTGTCTAGACAGTTTCTGACTGACAATGATCCCCCAACAGTTTTTTAGGTTCATAATGATGTGAAAGCCACATACATTGACCCTTTTCCTGGGCTAGCACTATGCCATACCATAGTTTTTTAGGCTGCTGGGCAGTGATAGTGAGCCACAGCTCCCAGTAAGTCATGTGATCATGAGGGTAAACAACCCATATTCTATGTTGACAGTAATTTTTTGTTTTTTGAAACTGTGTTCTGAGCATATTTAACATAGACTAGGCTAAGCTATGATGTTTGGTAGGTTAGGTGTATGAAATTCATTTTCAATTTATGATGGGTTAATTGGAATGTAAAGTCAAGGAGCATCTGTTTATGATCCCCAGATGTTAGTCACTTAGCAGCCATCTTGGTTATCATATCAATTGTCACAATATCACAATGCTTGTGTTCAAGTAACTCTTATTTTACTTAACTAGGGAGCCAAAGTGAAAGAATAGTGATGCTAGTAATTTGGATATAATAGAGAGAAGCCATGAAGTGCTTCCTTTAACTGAAAAGGTGTAAGTTCAATTCTCTATGGATAGAAAAGTTGAGGTTGTTGAGCTCTATGGTAAAACAAATCTATCTGTGAAACCGTGAAGAAAGGAAAAGAAATCTGTGCTAGTTCTGCTGCTGCATCTCAAACTGCAAATGTTCTGGCCACAGTGAGTGATAAGTGCTCAGTTAAAATGTGGATAGACCTCATGAACAGAAAATGTGTTCTGATAGATGGTAACGTGTTGCGCCAGAAAGTGTTGAACCTATATAGAGAGTTCAGCAAGGAATCCCCTAAAACAAGTGACATGAAACCATTTACTGCAAGAAAGGCATGGTTACACACATTCTGAAATATGTTTGAACTGAAAAATATAAAATTTACTGGAAACAGTAAGAGATACTACATTCACATAACTTATATTACAGTATATTATTACAATTGTTCTATTTTATTATTAGGCATTATTGTTAATCTCTTACTACCTAATTTATAAATTCAACTTTATCAGAGGAACGTATATATAAGAAAATAGTGTATCTATATACAAAGGCAGGCTGATAAATTTTACCTCTACTATAATATATTTTTTTCACATTAGACATATCTGGATATAACTGAATCTATGTAGTCACATGGTATCTCCCTGCCATCATTCTTGACCTTGCATATATAGATGCTTACATTTTTTATACCCAGTGCACATCAAAATGAAACAGCACTCAGACATTTGGTTTAAACAGCATGTTATTATTGAATTCTGAACAGCAGAAAAATTTCCTCAATATTTTGAAGTTTTTGAAAAAGAAGGTGAGGGGGTTTCTTGGTGGTGTAGTGGCTAGTCTTTGGCACTCTTAACGCCACAGCCTCAGTTCAATTCCCAGCCAGGGAACTACCAAAAAGAAGAAGAAGAAGAAGAAGAAGAAGAAGAAGAAGGAGGAGGAGGAGGAGGAGGAGGAGGAGGAGGAGGAGGAGGAGGAGGAAGAAGAAGAAGAAGAAGAAGAAGGAAGAAGAAGAAGAAGGAAGAAGAAGAAGAAGGAGAAGGAGAAGGAGGAGGAGAAGGAGAAGGAGAAGGAGAAGGAGAAGGAGAAAGGAAGAAGAAGACTTCTTAAAGTAGATCATTCCAGGTGATGAAACTTGAGTCCATCATTATGACCCTGAGAACAAAAGCTGTCCATAGAATACCTCCATAACGGATCACTTTCCCAGCAGAGTCCTGTTTTGAATTTTTTGGGTTGAGGTTATCCCTTATGGTGGTATTTCATGGACTGCCTCTTGTTCTTGAAGTCATAATAATGAACCCAAGTTTCATCACCTGGAATAATCTTTAAGAAATCCTCACCATCTTTTTAAAAAATTTCAAACGTATTTGAGGAACGTTTTCTGCTGTTAAGAATTCAATGACAGCACACTGTTTAAACCAAATGTCTGAACACTTTTCCATTTTGATGTGAACTGGGTGAAAAATAATCATCTGTGTGTACAAGGTCAAGAATGATGGAGGGGAGTTATCATGTGGCTACATAGAACCAGTTATATCCAGATATGTCTAATATAATAAAAATAAAAGTAGAGGCAAAATTTATCAGCCTTCCCTCATTTACTAGCACAAGGGCTGTCCATAAAATATCCAGCCATGTAATATAAAAAAATAGAGGCACTTATGGCTAGATTTTTTCTAGACAGCCCTTATATATGGTTTGGTACTATGTGTGGTTTCAGGCATCCACTGGGGGTCTTATAATATATCCCCCATGGAAAGGAGGGGGACTACTGTCAATGAATTTCAAATAAGAATTAATGGCAAGGTTATTTAACCAAGTTATGAAAGCATTATGTTAAAGAGTGAGAGATTCAGTGTTATTGGAGGATATGGGGAGACTTTTTTAAGGAGGAAACAGCTAAATTGTAACTTTCTGATAAATAGGGCTATAACTGTTAGAGCATAGGAGTGTAGAATTCCAGGCTGTGGGTAGAGGTGGAGTTAAGTCCTCAATTGGAGGAATTGAGGCTTGTCCTCCTCATGCATGGCAAATAGGTCTATATATGACTAAAAGAAGAATAAACTGAAAAAACTACATTGGGGTTAGATCGAATGAGGTTTAACAGAGTATTTGTATGTGCATTAAGGGACATTTTTTTTTTTTAAGAAACGAAACTGTGGCCTGATCAGGTCTGTGTTTTAAGAAGATAAATCATGAATTCTTAACATTTGTGACAACGTGGATGGACCTGGAGGGTATTATGCTATGTAAAGTAAATCAAACAGAGAAAGACAAATACCATATGAACACATTTATATTTGGAATCTAAAGAATGAAATAAATGAACAAACAAAACAGAAACAGACTTATAGAAACAGAGAACAAAGTGATGGTTGATGATGGGAAGTGGGGGTTGGGGTACTGGGTTAAAAAGATAAAGGGATTAAGAAGTACAAATTGGCAGTTCCAAAATAGTCAAGGGGATAAAAAATTACAACATAAGGAATATAGTCATTAATATTATAATAACTATTTATAGTGCCTGGTGGATACTAGACATATTGGGAGATCACTTTGTAAAAACAACAACAACAAATTATATATATATATATATATATATATATATATATATATATATATATATATCTCCTCTATGTTGTACTCCTGAATCTAATATAAAATATTAAATATTAACTGTAATTGAAAATAAAGAAATAAAAGTATAAAAAAAATCACAAAGCAGTATAGAGAATGATGGCATAAAGAGAGACTGGAAATAGAAATTTAGATGGCTATTGTAATGTACCAGGAATGGAATAGAGTCTGAATTTGAGAAGTGGGTGGAAGAAAAAAAAGAGGTGCAGATAAAAAACCCCCAGAAATGATTTGTTTATTAACTGCTTCTCATATATGTAGAGTGAAGTTTATAATCTACTTTTATAGTAACATTATTTATGACACTAAGAACCTTAATAATTGGTTAAAGTTAGAGTGGTTGGATAGATAAATTATGGCTTGGAGACAAATTTTCATGATTGCTGGATTTATGAATAAAAAGTGAAGCTAATTGTTGAGTGTTTGGGTCTAGAACTCAGGGGAATGAGCAGGGCTAGAAATAAATATTTGTGAAACATCACCACACATATGGTACTTAAAACACAACAATGGATGAAATTGCTGAAAGATGAGAATAGAAGAAAAGAAAGGATATAGCTAATAACTAAATATGGTGGAAGTTTATGCAATAAGGAACTAGAACAGAAAAAGCTCTGTAAGAGATAATGAGTATGCCAACAAAGAAAGAGAAGAATAAAATTCAGCTGAAATACATAGCTTGAGTTTCAATGAGAGCCTCTTACTATTCTTAGAAAGATGATTGTAAAAGTCAGTGGTATATGGTGCAAACAGCATTAAATGATAAATTATTCATATCTAACTGTGAAAGTTGATGAATTTTCAATGTCAGATATAAAGGTTGTTAATTCTCCCCAAAATATGGTAGAACATTAGACCTTTCCACTGGAACTTCCGTGACATACCACTGTTGATGTTTTGTGTGATAATTCCTTTTAATGCAGCCTTTTGAAAGACAACTAGAAATTTTACCAATACCAAGAATTTGAGAAGACTACCTAATAATGTGTAATATAGGAAATAAAATGGTCAGAGCAGTGATTTTTGAATCTTTAAGATGATAAATTTTTGCTTACATGTTTTTTGCTTCTGTCCTCAAGTTCTAAAAGTGAACATGTGTGTGTGTGTGTGTGTGTGTGTGTGTGTGTGTGTTCCCCGAATTTTAAATTAGGGAAAAATCAAGGATACTCAATACAATTTTTTAAAGGCTGACACTGCAAATATGTTGCCTATTTGGGTTATAGTGATATTTAATCCTAGGGGAGCAGAGGACACAGATTCAGATGCATCCTATTGTGATGATATCTTTAGTTGTGAATTCTCACAGTTTGAATTCATAATTACAATGTTCCCATGCTTGATGTTATTCTCAGCATTCAACCCTCTGATAAATTTGTGTACACGATACAGCAGCTGGTCCACTGGCAGTTGAACTACTTTTGGTAACATAATTTCATGATGTTTTTTTAGTCTTTGAACAAGAGCAGCTGCCAGAGCATTAGAAGCATTGTGCATTGGGAACTTTACTTATATTTTCTCTCCAAACAAAGGCTGCCTGGTGTGACAGTCGGTAAGAATTGTCAGGTAAATAACCGTCTCATGGAAAACGCTTCTTTGCTGGTTTTAGTCTCCATGCTTAGTAGAGTTACAAGCATTTTTAGTGAGAAAAACAAATTTGGTAAAGAGGTGGTAAGTGTAGATCAAAAAGAGGTTTATCCAGACTTTTTTAATTAAATCCCCAAATGAGGCTATAGTAGAAATTAAAAAAAAAATAATTATAAAACAAATGAAAAAAATTCAGGTGATCGAAAAGCAGAAGTCAGTACTTCAAATATAATTAATTTTCTTAGCACACTTTCAGGTTAGGTCTGATGAAAATGTATTTGTTTTGCACAGAGGAGAAACTAGTTTCATCTGTCCTTATCATGGGAAAAGACCTGCTGATTTTAGGACAGTAAGAATTGAATGCAAACCGTAGAATTATTATTCTAATCCATGTTACTTTGAACATCTTGTAAATTATTCAGGCCACAGTTCTTCTGACCCAAGGGGATAACTTGCTTTCAAAATCTCCTGGCAAATCCTGCTTTATTGGAAATCATTAAACAAAGGGTGGATGGATACATTCTCTACAAACAGTCCTTCATGGGACAGAAACTATTTTGTACTGACCTTACCCTAAATCACGACAACACAAAATTGTGTCAGGAAACATAGTGACTGAAAAAATATAAAGAGATATTTTGTGATGATCAAATAGTAGTGTAGTTTTATTGTGGTAGTGGTTACATTAATCTACACATGTGATAAACTGGCATGGGACTCTACATAAACACTGATTTCATTGTCAGTTTTCTAGGTCATTATAGTTTCCCATGTAAACATTGGGAAAAACTGGATGAATGGTATACAGGACATCTCTGCACTATCTTAGCAAATTCCTGTGACTCTATAATTACTAAAAAACAAAAAGTTAAAAATAAATATAGAAAAATAAATGGAAAAAATATCAAAAGATCTTCTCATCACGTTGACATGCTTGGCTCCTTCACATCCCTTAGTTCTCAAATTACCTAATGCCTGTGTCTAGTGTATCTATCTTCCTTCTATTCTCCATCCTACCAGTATATTTCCTTATCTCAACATTCTGTGTTTCTCAGAACATTTTTATTATATATTCATTGGTTTTATTATTTAATAATTGTATTTTCATTCTTCATTTAACAAAGATATGTTGAGATAATACTGTGCACCAAGCTTTCTTTTAGGTATCAAGGATATAACAGAAAACAAGTCAGACAGGATCCCTGGAAGACAGATGATGGGGTACAGGGCATGCCACATTGACATATTGATTAATTTGAATTAAAGTCATTTGAGAAACAGCTGTACTAAAACAATACTGACCTTCTGTTGCATTACAACTGCCAAACCATTTGTCCCCTCATGCATTCCCCATGACTTCTTAAGGCAGGAGATAATCATGGAGGCCACAGGGGCATAGAATACCCCACATCACCCTGTATGGCCCCAGAGGATGACTGGTTAGTCAATGACACGTAAGATTCTTCAAGGGAGGAACAACCTAAGACAGGCACAGTCACATAGGGACCAACAGGAGAGAGTTTGGGCTCTACAGAGGTGAGGCACAGCTCCTCAGCCTCTCTGAGGTAATCCCTTGCCCCCTGACTGACTTGCTTCCCACTACAGCTTAGCCTGAGATCTGATGGGATGAGTTCAACCATTCCCTCCTTGATCTGGTGGAATGAGCTCAACCATTCCCTCCCTTAATGTACACCTTGCCTTGGGGATATATATGTATGTGTGAAGGCATAATACATGCTGGAACGCAATGGGGACTTTCGGGAACAGCCCTAAAGTGTGATAATCTCAGATCTTGGAAAGAGGGAGGCTTTTGCTTCCCCAAACACACCTTACACGCCTTGTATGCTCACCAATAAAAGCTACGTGGTGACCCTATTCAGCGCTTTTTTCAGTCCATGAGGCTGGAGCTCCTTGGCCCCACTTGAAACTTATTTTTGGTTGCTGTATTTATTCACCTTGCACTGCCATTCTTGTTCATCCATCGCCTGTGTCGTGCGGGATGCAACAACCTTCCTTGTCCCCCTGAAAGCAGGAAATAAATCGCCGTGTATTCTCCCTGTACCAGAGAGTAGAAGACATCCCTATCTGGAGACATAAGGATTTCAAGACCTTAGGAGGGTGTATAAACAAACTTTGTTATTTCTTCATTAATTTGCTATTTCAGTCCAAATTCCTTTGTTTTGTCAATTCTTCACAAATAACTGTTTCTTTATCAAAAAGGTGTAAAAGCTGCCTGCTTTGGTCACTTCAATGAGTTTCATAATTTTATGAGTTCCCATGTATACAACATTAATTTTTTTTCTTCTGTCAATCTGTCTTATGTCAATTGAATTATTAAGAGAGCCAAAGAACCTAGAAGTGAAGAAGGGAAAACTTTTCCTCCCCTACCCAAAGTCTTTTCTCTCATAGAGATATCATTCTAGTACAAAAAAAAAATGACAACAAACAAATACAAATATACAACTAAGGAAAATATCAAATAGTACATTTCGCAGAGAACTAGAAGATGGCAATATAATAGAGAATCATTAGATAACTCCTTAATATTGAGTTATTAAATTGTGCCACTTTCCAGTGAGGTTATAATTGAACAAAGACCTGAATTAAAGAGAAGTTAGCCATGCAAAAATCTGAATGGTGTGAGGTAGAGGTGAATGGAATACTTTCCAGGCAGAGGGAAAAGCAAGTACTCTTAGGTTGGGATAAACCTTGGAGCTTTCAATGATTGACAAGGAAGCCAATGTATATGGCGGGGTGTGAATGAGGAGGGGTCTTAGAGGTAAGTCAGAGAGGCAGCAAGGAGCCAGACCTTGTAGGGTTTTGAATGCCATGTTAAGAGGAGGATTGGAATCATGTAGTTCTTGTTTTTTTTCTGTCTGGCTTATTTAACTTAGCATGATGATCTGTCCATTTTTTAATTGAGATTTTTGTTTTCTTTTCTATTTTAATAATAAAAATATTAAAATTAGGATCCCCTGGTCTTGTAGTGGCTGGTCTTCAGCATTCTCAATGCTGTGGCCTGGGTTCAATTCCCAGCCAGGGAACTACCCCACCCTTAAAAAAATTAAAATTAAAAAAAGAGAAGTATTGTAGAGCCATTGGAGAGCTTTTGGGTGTTTAGTATTGTCTATTTTTGCTCACCATGAACAAAAAACTGTGCCTGAGAAAAATATTGTTTTTGATGACATTAATTAATGTACTATGTCTCTTGAGAAATAAAGAATCTTATCCCCTTTGGCTAACAGTTTCTTTTAAATATTTTATAAGCCTTCTTTTATCTTCTAAAGTGAGAGCCCAAATTCTAGGACTTCTTCAAGAGCTTTGGTGGCTACTGAGGACTTTCTACATTGAGTGGCCTTGAAGAAACTTTTGATGTTTCTGAAAAAATAATTCCATATAGATCTAGGGGGTACGTTTCTGCTGGTTTTGCTTAGATCAAGTTTTTCTGGAATGAA
This sequence comes from Lyroderma lyra, assembly GCA_004026885.1. NCBI lineage: Eukaryota > Metazoa > Chordata > Mammalia > Chiroptera > Megadermatidae > Lyroderma > Lyroderma lyra. The sequence continues at coordinate 18,419 of PVJL010011330.1, forward strand.
GACGTTGAGAAATGTTGACCTTAGGAACACCATACCCAGCTCCCCTACTCCCTCCCTTATACATTCTGTAACTTCTGCAGGCATCCATTCCATCAATACTTATTTCTTGAGCTACTATTATTTCAGGCAACTCCTTAGGAAATAGGAAAACAGTTAAAAAGCCTTCAAATAAGGTTTTGATCTAACAGAGCTAATGTTTTCTTGGGGGGGGGAGCCAAGCAACATAAAGCAAAATTAAAATAAACAGAAACCAGAAAAGAAAATTTCTGATAGCAATAGTTCTTTCATGAAAATAATACCAATTGATGTGCTAATTACTGAAGGAAGAGAGGCCTATTTTAAATGAGGTGGTTTTATAGTTCAGGGATGGAGTCTTTGAGGGACTGACAATGAAGCTGAGAGTACCTGAGATAATGTATGTAGTCCTGCCTCCCTCTCCCCACACCAAAAAAATCGGCGATTTTGGTTAAAATGAAAAAATAAGTGCAGTCAGAGCACAAACCAGAGAACATTCATGTTTTGTGTTTTAAGTTTTCATCTAAGTCTCTTTTGGAATATTTGAAACAGGTATTAAGATGTCATTTATTAAGAAGATTGCAAGACTATTTCTGCCATTGATATGCAAAGATTAGAAGCCTGGCAAATTCTTCTTGGTCAGACTCTTCTATCAATTTGTTGCAGGACACCCTCATTCATCTGCACCATCCTTTCAACTTGATCATCTGCTTGAGGAGATTAAGATACAAGTACAACAACTCTGATAGATTCCTATTCAAAAAACCTTTAAATACTACTAAGGAGAATGCATAACAAACTTTAAATGTGGCCATGTTGAATAATGTATTTGCACAAAAAAGGTAAAAGAAAATTCTTGCATAAATATGTGTGCCTGTTGGATATTATGATTATTCTTGTTTGTATGTTTTGCTGTTTGCTTGTGTTGTTTTTACATTTGAATTTGATTGCATTGGAAGGAGTGTTTTCAGCCACCTTCAAATAAGGACTGCACAGTCACAAAACAGAAGAGATAACTGAGGCTCAAAGATTTGAGGTGACTTTGTCAAAGGCCACAGCTAGTTAGTAGCTTAGTGGGGTGGAACCAAATTTTGTCTACTCTGAGATTAGATCTTAGGAACATAGTTAACCACAAGGTATATAGTGACTTAATTTGATTTGTATCAATTCTGCGGCTTCTTTAAAAGACTGTGGAAGCCATATTGAAGATGGCATGTCTCTAAGAAATATGTGGAGTGAGGACATATAATTGGAGAATGATGAGGTCTGAGACTTGTGGAAAATGCCAAGTGAAAAAAGTTCTTCTCCCACCACGTTATAGTTGAAAAGGGGTCAAGTTGAGGTGTGAAAGGCTGTCAGACGCACAACTCACCCTAAAATTTCTCTTAAATCTTCTAGGATTTGGTACATAATCTAGAGCACTGTCGGTCTGAAGAAAAAAGGCATATTCAAAATAAGAGAGACCACGATAGAGAGAGAAAAATAAATATTGATAGATAAATTGAGAAAATAGGCAAATAAAATGGGGATGTTCTTTCTTTACGTATATAAATCTAAAATTGTGCTTAGTCAACGTTCACTGATAAGTGCTTTACTATGGACGCTACATGAAAGTAATTCAGTTACATACCATCAGAAAAATTTGTCAAATGTTTGACAAATATGCTAGATGTTTTCTTAGTGCTGAGAATGATTAGTAAACCAAAAGTTCTTGCCCTCAAGGAGCTCATGCTTTAATGGGACAGACAACCAAAGGGTCATTTTCATTACAGAGTGGAATACCAGGGGGACAAAAATGTATACACATTTTAAGTGACATTATTTATGTATTACTTTTCAAAATTGAAGTAAATTACATTAGCAAAATGTAGCATGATGTTCACTCAAAAGATGGTGTTAATCAAATGAACACTAGTGTCACTAAGCAACAGGATTGAGTATAAAAGAAAATGGTGGAAGCATGGCTGTCGTTCCAGTAGTGCAAGACTATTTTGAAGTGGTATTTGAAATTCAAGAATGTTGTTTGAGTTTCCCCCAGGTTCTCCTGACTCAACACCTCTTGACTTCTACCTATGGGGGAACTTAAAGATGTGGTGTATTATAGAAAACCAGCTATGCTGGTGGTACTTAAGGAAGAAATTGAAGTGGCATGTGCAATGTTAAAAGTGGACATTTTGGTCAATGTTGCTCAAGTAGTAGTTCACCATAATGAGAAGTGTCTGGACACTGATGGTAACCACTTTGAGCAAACGTGACTTGTATTCATCTTTTGTTATTGGGATATATTGAGTATTACAATTTTAATACAGTTTTTTTCTTTTCTTAAAATTTGTATACATTTTTGGCACCCTATGTATGTGGTATATAATATAGGATGCATTGGGGGGTTATTGAAGCTCACAGAAAGGAATCCAAACATTTTTTTGATCCTTAAGGAATTATTGGATCAAAAACACATTTCAATTGGAGCATGAAAGATGAGTACAAGTCAGTCAGGTTAGAAGTGTGAATAATGGGGTGTGTGTATGGGGGTAGGGAGTGATTGGCATATTGGTTTCTTGGCTCTGGGGTACATAGAAGAACAGGGACCATATTAATTTACTCCATCTCTACCCACATCTTGAGTCATATCTTTGGAGGAAAGTAAGGAGACTTTGTGTGTTGAGCCCTTTAACAGGGGTTATGGTGAATAATTTCAGAACAGAAGAGGGTAGAAGCTAGTTATTTGAATAAAAGAAAAGTAAATGGCTTAAAATTTGTCAGGAGATCGTGACTTTTCTTAGAGACATTGAACAAAACCAGAGATTGAGCTTCACATGAAAGTTAGGTGACTGATGTTTCACTCTAATATAGCAACCCTGAAAGGTGATACAACTTTTGAATAAGTGATATGTGGATATATGAATGGAGTGAGGAAAGCACAACATGTTATCAGAAATGAGCACTAAGATGCTTAGCCTTGATAGCTAAGATGGATATCCTTTTGCCTATTCTCATTATAGAGATATTGGTGCTTCCCATGTTAAATGGCCATTATGAATTTGGATAATGAGCATTTCTAGGATCAGCATTATAATTAAGAACAAAGCCTCTATTGTGGTTTTTCAGCACAAAGTAAACCTGGGATTATTTTAAACCCTATGTAGTCAGGAAAGAGCTCAAATGATGGCTGAGAATCAATGTCCCAGTAGCCAGGATAGATGTTCAAACCAGATTTAATTTGACTTAGAGAAATAAGAAAACACAATTCATTTTTGCTACAAAAAGTTGGTATAGTTCATATCATACTTCATATATATTACAAGACCAAAAAGCAAAAGAGAACATGGCATATATTATTAACTGAAAGTAATTCAGAAACTTATGGGCAAAGTGTCATCTAAGGTAAAAGCTGACAGATTATTTGGTAGCAAACTAAGAGAAAAAAAGTAGAAAGTTGTTTGGGTAATCACATCTCAGACCTAAGAAACATCATATGTAAAATTAGTAGAAGAGTATGTATCTGAATAGCTTAAAGAAATGTGGTATGCCTGAAAAGCCAGTAGCATTTGGGCAATCATGTCTCAAATACAAAAGAGAGAATTGGATTGAAAATTTTGTACTTTTTAGCATATATATGGTAATATTTGCCATAAGAATATTTGAAAGGAGGAATATTTGAAAGGAGGACCTAGGACAAAAGTATCTACATTTAAAGATGGGCAGAGAAGAGACAAAGAGGTAAAGACAGAGATACTAGAAGAATAGGAAAGAGACAAGATAATACAGATTAATGAATGCCAAGAAACAAATATTTTCAAGAAAGAATCATTAATTTAGTCAATTCCTGTAAAGGGCTTGACTAAAAGGCAATAAATGAAGCCTGTTCTTAGATTTAGCAATTAGAATGATTTAGATAACTTTGGCAAGCACAATTTTGGTGTTGTAGTTAAGGCACATGCCAACTTACAGTGAGTTTTGGAAAGGATTGGATGTGAGGACACAGAAAAAGAAAGTGTATATCTCTTTTCAAATATTTTGAGTTGAAAGCAAAGTAAAGAAAAGCTATAATAACTTGAGAGTGAGGTGGGTTTCAAAATTGTAGTATGGAGACCATTGTACTAGTATTTATAACAGCATTGTAATTCTTATCTTAAAGTTTAAATTCCCTTACTAAAAGGATTTATTTTGCATAGTGTGAGAATTGTATTTATGTGTAATTTAAATAAATGTAGTAAGAATATATTATTCATGTAATTTTACAGTAGGTGTTTATGAGAATGCATTTATTCAACCTATATTGATTTAACATGTACTATATACTACATAATATACTGGTTGCTGGTGAACCTGGAGATGCAGAAAATAGTATACTTACTGTCACAAAATTCAAAGGCTATGTGGGATAGAGTTGTGTACTCGAGATCCTGGCTTCTTTATAAAGCATATTCAATTCCCGAATTTAGACATGGTTGAGCTTAAATTTTGGTCTAGTTGAAACACATTTCTGTAGTCTATCTACACAATGATGTTAAGTTGTGAGTGTTTGATAGGACCTGGAGGATAGCATAGTACTTGTCTCAATTCTCCTTCTAAAACCTATTTCAGTAAATTGATTTTTGAGCTCTAAGTTAGAGGAGACTACTAGAAGAAATTGAAGAAGCTATTAAGAAAAGAACACAAAAATACTGAGGACTCTTGAAAACATGTAGCAGCTTCTAACATAGCAACAACTGTGGTGATTGATGGGAGAAAAGCCAGAGAAAAAGAGGAAGTCACGTGACAACTATCATATAGTAGCAGAGGTCTCATTTATAAGCACCTGTGAACTACTCCACTGTTATTGCCAGATAAAATTGAGGGCAGGATTTTTATAGGGGTCTGGATTTGGAATCAGTATGTTAAATAAATAACAAAACAGCAAAATATATCTTATTGCTGTTGTTTTTATTCTATTTAGGTATAAACCCAGAAAAGAAAACATGGGTCACACATTCAAACGAATAACCACAACACACAACATAATTAAATACATACAAAGTAACTATGAGAATGAACAAAATGCATATTGTAATTCGAAATAAATGATCAGAGAAAGATTTATGGAAGATGTGGCATTTAGATATGGTGGAAATATAGGATTATTTCTTGTGATCTCACAGCTTTGCAAATAATTGGCACCAAGTAAATCTTTGTTACAGGAAGCCATTTTGGATTGAATTGAGTCATCCCAGAAGAAAGTTTTGAATGGGATAAATGGATTAATTTGGGAATGCTTCCTGACAAGGGCTTCATAACACTGAAAGGATATTCTATCCTAGGAAAACAGTAGGAGGAATTGCTTAACAGAACAGAAAGCAATGAATTTATTGTAATTGGAATGCTGGAAGCAGGAGAAAGGGTTGCAGCTTGGAAGTGATCCCTAAATAGAATTCGCATTTAACTCGAAAACTACTTGACCTCAACATTTTAGAACTGAAAACATACTCATATTTTTTAACCTTTTCCTGGATTTTATTCATTTTTAAACCATCTCAAAATCACAAACTCATTTCCATTAACATTTGTAGATGAAGCTTTGATTCATAGCACAGAATAAGAATCAGACCAAATAATATTTAGATTGTGAAGTTTTTATATTTTCAAAGAAAATTTCTGGTTTTAATTTAGAAAGTGTTCCTATGATATGTTCATTTTTAAAATGTGCTTTTATATTTAAATTGGAGTTAAAGTATTTTTTCCTATTCAGGGATAAACCTCTTTAAGAGAATTTATGTGCATTTGAAAGTGCTCATGGATGACTAATTCAGACATAAATGTTGAAAATGTAAATATAACCACACTAAATATTAACTTATAAATTGCCATTTTGAAGAATATCTATAACATTTGAACTAGCCAGTTATAGCAACTGATCTTATTTAATTGATATAAAGGACAGTTCAAAGTAGCTTTAATTTCTTGAAATGTAGGCAAACATTTGAGGCAAGCTTCACTTGAGATCAATTTTCTTCAACTTTTGAAGTCTCATTTGTCTATATTGGAAATTCTAAACTCAAATAATTTTTCCAAAACTATTTTAAATTTTTTACTTATTTTTACTCTACTAATAGGCTGATTACATGTCCCATTTTAAATGGGAAAAAACAACAGTAGTCTCCTGTCTCAAACGGTACATAGGGGCAGCCTACTGACACCTTGACTTAAACCAAGTGAGAGTATGCTGATCATACCTACCATTTGAAATGAAACAGTATCATTGTTTTTTGTCCCATTTTAAATGGGACATCTTGTCAACCTTTCCACTAATGATTTTTCATTTTGATAGATTCATAAAACAATCCATTATAAGTAGAAGATGAGATTGTATTCTTTTAATGCTTAACTCTAAGTGGGAAGACTACTAATTGCATAGCCAAAGAATAATTAGTTGATAATTATCAGCTGTTTAGCCATTTTAAATTGACACATTTACAATAAGCTTTTCTCCTAACTCTGAAATATTTATTGACAATCTATTTCAAGCCATTTTTCTTTTTTTTAAATTCATTTTTATTGTTAAACTTATTGGGGTGACATCTGTTAGCAAGGACTACACGGGTTTCAGGCATACAATTCTACAGTGCATTGACAACTTGTTGTATAATAAGTTCACCACCTAATGTGACTTCTCTTTCCATCACCTTATATTTAGCTTCCCCCCTCCTCTTCCACCCCCCCCCCCTTCTCCCCTCCCTAACACACTCACCCCCAAATAAACATTAAACTATTGATTGTGTCCATGGGTTATTTGTTTCTTCATTTCTTTTTTCTTTGCTTTCAGTTTTATATTCCGTATATGAGTGAAGTAATACAGTTCTTTGTTTTTTCTGTCTAGCTTATTTCACTAAGCATGATGATCTCTAGGTCCATCCATTTTGTTGCAAATGGCAATATTTCATCTTTTCTTCTGGCTGAATAACATTCCATTGTGTATATGTACCACAGCTTCTTTATCCAGTCATCTGTTGCAGGGCACTTTGGTTGTTTCCATGTTTTGGCCACTGTGAACAGCGCTGCAATGAACATTGGGGTACATAAGTCTTTGCAGACAAAGGTTTTTAAGACTTTTGGGTAGATCCCCAGAAGAGGGATTGCTGGGTCAAATGGTAGCTCCATTCCCAATTTTCTGAGGAACCTCCACACTGCCTTCCACAGTGGTTGTACCAGTTTGCACTCCCACCAGCAGTGTACCAGAGTTCCTTTTCCTCCACATCCTCTCCAGCACTTGTTACTCCTTGTCTTGTTGATCATAGCCATTCTGTCAGGTGTGAAGTGATATCTCATTGTGGTTTTGATGTGCATTTCTGTGATAGTTAATGAGGATGAGCATTTTTTCATATGTCTGCTGGCCATTTGTATTTCGTCGTCAGAGAAGTGTCTGTTTAGTTCTTCTGTCCACTTTTCAATTGGGTTGTTTGTTTTTTTGTTGTTAAGTCTTATTAGCTCTTTACATATTTTAGATATTAGACCCTTATCTGATGCGTTATTTGCAAATATTTTCTCCCATTCAGTTGGCTGTCTCTTTGCCTTGTTGATGGTTTCTTTGGCTGTGCAGAAGCTTTTTAGTTTGATATAGTCCCATTCATTTATTTTTGCTTTTATTTCCCTTGCCTTTGAGGACAGGTTCATGAAGTCTTCCTTGAGTCCTAGGTCTATAAGTTTAGTACCTATGTCTTCTTCTATACAGTTTATTGTTGCAGGTCTTATATGAAGGTCTTTAATCCATTCTGAGTTAATTTTTGTATATGGAGAGAGTTCATAGCTCAGGTTCATTCTTTTGTGTATGTTTTTCCAGTTTCCCCAACACCACCTACTAAAGAGGCTGTCTTTTCTCCATTGTATGTTTTTTGCTCCTTTATCGAAAATTATTTGACCATACATTTGTGGGTTTATTTCTGGTTTTCAGTCCCATTCCTTTGGTCTATATTTCTGTTCTTCTGCCAGTACCAAGCTGTTTTGACTGTTGATGCTTTGTAACATAAAGAGAAGTCAGGAAGTGTAATGCTACCAGCCTTATTCTTTTTACGTAATCTTGCTTTGGCAATTCGAGGTCTTTTATGGTTCCATATAAATCTAATAATTCTTTTATCGATTTCATGAAAGTATGATTATGGGATTTTGATGGGTATTGCATTAAATCTTCCTATCCATGAACAGGGGATATTTTTCCACCTCTTAAAGTCTGTTTCAATTTCTTTCAAAAGTGTCTTATACTTCTCTGTGTATAAGTCTCTCACGTTCCTTGTTAAGTTAATTCCCAGGTATTTCATTCTTTTTGTTGTGATAGCAAAAGGAATTGACTCCCTCATTTCTTTTTCTGAGGATTCGTTGTTTGTATAAAGAAATGCTGTTGATTTTTGTACATTGATTTTGTATCCTGCAACTTTGTATTTCTGTGGTATATTCATTAATTGTTTCTAATAGTTTCCTGGTGGAATCTTTGGAGTTTTTTTATATAAAGCATCATGTCTTCCTTAAATAGTGACAGTTTGACTTCTTCTTTCCCAATTTGGATACCTTTTATTCCTTTCTCTTGCCTGATCGCTGTGGCTAGAACTTCCAGTACTATATTAAATAATAGTGATGACAGGGGGCATCCCTGTCTTGTTCCTGATTTTAGGGGAATAGGTTTCAGCTTTTCCCCATTCAGTATCATGTTAGCCGAGGGTCTGTCATATATGGCCTCTATTATGTTGAGATACTTTACTTCTATACTGATTTTATTTAGTGTTTTGATCATAAATGGATGTTGTACCTTGTTGAAAGCTTTTTCTGCATCAATTGAAAAGACCATATGGTCTTTATTTTTTATTTTGTTTATGTGGTATATCACATTGATTGATTTTTGTATGTTGAACCATCCTTGTGCTCCCGGGATGAATCCCACTTGATCATGATGTATGATCTTTTTGATGCAGTGTTGTGTTCTATTTGCTAATATTTTGTTCATGATTTTTGCATCTGTGTTCATCAGAGATATTGGTCTATAGTTTTCTTTTTTTGTTTTGTCTTTGCCAGGCTTTGGTATTAGAGTAATGTTGGCCTCATAGAATGAGTTAGGAAGTATTGCTTCCTCTTCAATATTTTGGAAGAGTCTGAGGAGGATAGGCGTTAATTCTTCTTTGAATGCTTGGTAGAACTCGTTGTTGAAATCTTCTGGTCCAGGGCTTTTGCCTTTAGGGAGATTGTGGATAGTCATTTCAATCTCGTTGCTATTGATTGGTCTATTTACATTATCCAGTTCTTCTTGGTTCAGTCTTGGTAGGCTATAAGTTTCTAGAAACTTGTTCATTTCTTCTGGGTTGTTAAATTTTGTGGCATAAAGTCCTTCATAATATTTTCTTATAATCCTTTGTATTTCTGTGGTATCAGTGGTAATTTCTCCCCTCTCATTTCTAATTTTGGATATTTGTAGTCTAGCCAGGGGTTTGTCAATTTTCTTGACTTCCTCAAAGAACCAACTCTTCGTTATTTTTATTTTTACTATTGTCCTTCTGTTCCCTAATTGGTTTAGCTCTGCTTTAATTTTTATTATTTCTTTCCTTCTGCTGACTTTGGGTTTTGTCTGCTCTTCTTTTTCTAGTTCTTTAAGATGGGATGCTAAGATTTTTGCTTGTGATTTTTCTTGTTTCTTAAGATAGGCCTGTAATGATATAATTTTCCTTCTTATTACCGCTTTCACTGTGTCCCAATAATGCTGATACATTATATTTTCATTGTCATTAGTTTCTCCATATTTTTTAATCTCATCTTTTATTTGTTCTTTTATCCAGTCCTTTTTTAATAAGCC